>JAJJKW010001474.1:0-134295 GCA_023805745.1 Isotricha sp. YL-2021b | reverse complement strand
GTCATTTTATTACTCCTTTTATTTTCTATATATATTATAACATAAAAATAGAGAAAAGTCAAAATACTTTTCTCTATCGTATATTATTCTATTGATTTAATGTTTAAGAAGATACTGCCGGCTTACATTCTTAAAAGAACGCTGACCGTCAAGACTGCGATAAACCCAACCCTCGCGCGGCCCCTCCCCAACAAGACAAGGACCATCAGCATCAAGTTTAAGAGTCTCCATATCATCAGGAAGAATATATGCTTCATCAGCAATAGGAACCCAAGGGATACCAGCATTTTTACAAATTTTTGCTGCTTCAATGCTATTCATTCGTCCAGTATCAGACCGAATAAAATTATAACCGAAGAAACAAATTTCTTTGAATTTATGAGGGTTACCCTGTAAAGAAGGTCCCGCAGTTTCGCCTTGGAGACAAACATAGTCAAGATTATTGTCAATAAGATAAGATTTAAGAAAATCAAAAATCTTATACTTATCCGCCATCATCCAGTATACATTTCCTTCAATATCAGTATGATAATTTTTCTGCGAAGGAGTTAACTGCCGCACATTACGAGAACATACATACTCTTCAAATTTATTCTTTTTAATTCGTTCAAGAATATAAGTTGAACTAGTCCCATCAATTTTTTGAGTTTTAACCCAAGGCTCTTTATCTTTAAGAATAAATGGCATATTTTCAACTCTTTCTTCATCTGAACGTTTTACAAAAGGAAATTTAGTAGGAAATCCACGAGGCTTATCTTTTTTCTTTCCCATAAAGAAGAAACAAAGTTCTCTAAACCAAGTATATTTCCACATTTTTTTAACAAGTTTATTGCTAAAAAATTTCTTATGACGTGCCTTCATAGAAATATATTTGGCATTAGGGTCAATATCCTTAGCTTTACGAGCATTATCTTCATCATCAGCATAAGTTACACCAAGAATTTTGGTAAGAAAACGGGTTTCATCATCTGCGTAATGAACTTTCTCTCCATCATAAACATAAGGAGTTTTGGTTCCATCAAAGATAATTTTCCATCCAAAATCATCCGCATGCATAAGAAGTCCCTGTGAAATACTCTTACACATCTTCTGAGTCTTAATTTTATAATTTCGCTTTTCAAGAAAAGCAAAAGCAGGATTATCAGAAGGTACACAACTATCAATCTCAAAGTAAATACCAGGGCTACCTACATGAAACTGCCCCTTAGGAACAATACAACGCCATCCACCAATACGCGCGCTCTCAACTCGATTCATACCCAGGAAGCTCTTCAATTCCATCTACAATCACGACGTAGGCTAACTGACGAATTCCATTTTTATCCAGCATTTCTATCATCCTTTCTTATAAAATTACTATTTAATAATAAATCATCAAGAGTCAAATTATTATAATGAATATATGGAATACGAATGATTATAAAATTATTATCCCAAGCATATTCATTTTTAATTTTATCATGTAATAGTCTTTGTTTATATTTTTCATCCGTATCCCAATTAAAAACTGGTTTAAAATGCTGCTCTCCATCGTATTCAATTAAAATATTATAATCTGGTAAGAAAAAATCAAACCTTGGTTTACCATGTGTATCTGGATAATAAAAATTATTAAAAGTTTTCTAACTAATAAAATTAATATTATTTTTAATTAGTATTTCTCGTATTTTCTATTCACCATGAGATTCTTTAGTACAACCACAGCTTGTTGTACATCCTTGAGTAAGATTTGAAGCATAAATTTCATATTCCTTCCCACAATCACATCGTACCCAATATTTTGAATTTCTATTTACCGTGCCAAGATACTTAATCACTTCTAAATGACCGAATCTTTGGCCTGTTAAATCTTTTAATTGTTTTCGACGATTTTCTTTTGTTATACAACCACAAGATGGAGTATCTCCACGTCTTAAATTTTCAGTAGTAACATAGCAAATATTACCGCAATCACATTTACATTTCCAAGTAACTTTATGTTTTCCATTATAATATTTCTATTTATCTTCTTCTGCATATTCTAAAACCACTAAACGAGTAAATCGCTATCCAACTAAATTTAATGCTTTACCCATATCTATTCCTCCTATTACCTTCTATAATAAAGTAGAATATTTAAGATAAGAGTACATTAAAATAATATTTTACGCAAGTTCGCGTTCTTTCTTTCTATATATATTATACTATAAAATTACTTATTTTTCAATTTCTTTCTTTCTGTTGCTTTATCAATCGTAGAACGATGCAGCGGCGTAACCTCTTTGAGCCGACCGCTCTTTACAAATTGATTAAAGTTTACGGGTGTATAATGAATCACATCACTACATACGCACATATGGCCAGGGCGGTCAAACGAACTCAGATGCGTATGGCCATGAATATTAAAGGCCCAACTAATAGCCAACGGCTCATGAGAAAGAATAATACGTTCTCCAATCATAAGCGGGCCGCCGTAAACTTCTTCAAATACATCTTCGTAATTTGACAAACCGCTATCATGGTTCCCTTTAATAAGAATTTTATGTCCTCTGAGCTTCCGCGCGCACTCAATATCGCCAACATCACCAAGAAGAATCAGATGGTCTTTGCGGCCAACCTTAGAGTTAATTAGTTTAATTTGTTCTTCGGCAGAAGGGCGATTTGGAAATGGCACGCGAAGATCTCCATCTTCATTAAAATGGGTGTCACTGTAAAGCCAAACCGTACCCTCTCTATGCCAATGTTCAAAACATTTATAAAGTCCTTCAATCATTTATAATCACCATTAATATAAGAATAAAAAGTATTAAACCAAAAACAACATAAATTGCAAAAATAGAATGATTATATATTGCTAAAACAGTACCCATCACAATTAAAAATAGGCTAAGCAATAAACTAATATATAACAAAAACTTCATTTTTACTTTCTCCTATAATACTTCGCCCAATGCTGTTCCATTTCTTCTTTCGTCTTATACTCTTCCCAAATATGCCACCATGTATCAGTACGTTCAAAATAATGCCAATGAGGATGCTCCCATTGATGAATAGCCTGAGCTTTAGTCCAACGACTAATCCAATCATGAATATCATATGAATTATAAAATTTTTTATATGACATTCCATCAAGAGGAAGTATATCTTGATAATTTTTCTCACGATATAAATATCCAGAAACTATGCGTTTATTGCGCCGGCGCACACAACGATTTGCAATTTGTTTTATGTCTTTTGGTGTACTTTTGCGACCGTCTGTATAGTATGGATTCTTCTTGTAACTTCTGGACATTTGCATCACCCTTTTTAATTAATAATATTTTCACAAAATGGACATATAAACCCATTATCCCCATTCATCAAATCCATTTTATTCCAACTAATCTGATAAATTGCTCTACCACATTCAGGGCAATAAAAATATCCATCACGCCAATGAACTTTTTGTCCATAATTCATTTCAATAAGATGTCCCATAGCAATCCAAGGTTCAATCACTTAATCTCCCTCCATCCATTATGCTCAATAATTGCACGCATGTTCTGAACACCAACGGGATTCATAGAATGAATATGAAAGAAGTAACCAGTATCAACGATACCCTCGCGCTCAAGCCAGTTCAGAATCTCAATATAGTCGCCACCGTATTTTACAAAATCACCAGCATCATGGTCAAGGTCAATCAGAATAGTATCATCATGCATATTACGCTCATACATGTAAAAAATTGTAGAAATGGCTTGTTGTGTACATTGAACCCAAATCCAATCATCAGAAGGCGGCCGGCGCATGTCATCAATCCAAAGCTTAAACATTTTATTTACCCCTTTCTTTATCTTACATATATATTATACTCTAAATTTATTAAAAAATCAAGTTTAATAAAAAAATAACACTCTCATATAGAGAGTGTTATCCCTTGAAAAGAGGACTTATCCATTAGCGTTGACCATTCGCTAATTGGTGCGAAGCCCGAGACTTGAACTCGGAGTCCCATGCTTGTAAGGCATGTGCGTTCACCAGTTGCGCTAACCTCGCATATACAAGATACATAAATACGGATTTGAACCGCTTCGACCTGTTATTCAGACAAGTTGTGTAACCAAAACACTTTTAAAATTTGCTGTATGTATCTTTAATATTATTTATTTAATTATATAATAGGTAGTGTATATTCTCACAGCTATTTCCACCGCCAGTAGATTTTAGTCTCTACTAGTGAAATAGTTCCCTTAAGTGAGTCTAAATTTTAAAGAAAGGAGGACGAAATACGTGGTTGCGGTCGGACGATTTGAACGTCGTCTCCAGTTTATGAGACTGGTGAGCTACCGTTGCTCCACCACCGCAATATTGGGCAGTTTTACAACTTACCCAGGTTGAGGATTAGCCAATTGGCGTGTCCTCGCTTTGGAGATTCTTTAATACTTTCATAACTATCAATCCTCCAAAGAAATAATTTTCGGTTTACTTTGCTTGTATTTTATTATAGTGAGTTACCAAACCACAAATTTGCCACATATCAACGCCTATTACGCACGCTGCCAGCGGTAGTTTAACCGAAAAATCCAGGCTTTCTTCTCACTACCAAGATATTTTACTTTGCTTGGACAAAGTGGTACACCCGACGGGAATCGAACCCATATCTCGACCTTGAAAGGGTCGCCACCTAGACCTATTAGTAAGACGGGCGCATATTAAAGGTAGTTAAGGTTAGCCTATTTATATGGCGCCGTTAGGTCTTAAACTACCAAATCCTATTTGCGCCCACAGCATGATGAATTTATATAGCAGCTTACATCGCGCTTCCGCTTGTGTCTACTTCTGCACTTTTTCATTTTATTTCGTAACCAAGTAGATCGAAGGAACGAAACGATATGCGACACTTTTCCACGGCTCACTCTTCACTTTTATAGCCGGAATTCTCGCGCACCGAGTTACTGTTGTATCAGGTTGTCTTACGCTTATCACTGCCTGGCTGGGTACTTCCAGCAAGTGTCTATGTAGTTGAGCAGTAGATAGAATCTCTTCTACCATATCTAAGGGCATCAGCTAGTGAATTCTATCCCATTCCACTAGGCAGGAGCCACCACGTGCAGGTTCCCTTTATGCGACTCCCATATGGTGTCCCATGAATGACGCTCAACTCATTCATTATACCCTTTTGACGCAATCTCCGGGCGCCGGTGAACGTTTTTCCGGACTTATGGGACGATTAAATTAACCGAAATGCAGGAACTATGTTGCCATTCCACATGCCCTTGTGTTCTGGCGTCTGGCGTCTCCTGCTCTACCAGCACTTCCCGCCTCAACAGGCACGGAGTCCGCCTAGCATGTAACGCCCTAGGTACACGTTTTGGAAGTTGCCGCTTCCTCACTATTCTCGGCAAAGAATAGAATTGGCAAATTTATATAGCCCTTAACCACTCTCGGCTACGCACTTGATGTACACTCGTGCCAGTAGTTTTTGCGCCTCGGTCGTAACTGTACGCAGGTCTTTATCATCCTTTATGTACGTATTAATAAGGCGGCGCTGTTGATCTTTGGTCGCGCGGCATCACCATCGGATAGGGTCTTATTTTAAGTCATTGCCTCCATACCTGACTGAAGCATTTCATCTTATTAAGCGCACGACTATCTTTTGCGCTACCCGCATCATCGCGGCGGGCCTGCGGCGCTGGCGACCACGGTGGGCATTGCTCCCACGACCACTACAGTGACAGTGTAGTATTCTTCGTTGCTGAACTACGTGGCCAAGATTACGGATTAGCAGCGACTTCGTCCCAACCGAATCTACCCGGCTCGAACTCATACCACCCATCTTCCTCATAACCATCATCATAAGCTTCTTCTTCACTGGCTTCATACGCTCCCGCGCAGAATCGAAGCCAATCCTCATATTCTTCTGGAATAATTTCCTCAACCTGAATCTGGGTATCAAAATCATCAAACATTTTATTTTATCTCCCTTCTTCATCTTACATATATATTATACAATAAATTTAAAGAAAAATCAAATTTTAAATCTCTAAAATTCTTAAAGCTTCTTCAACGTCATCATCAGTCAGACCAGTAGATGGATTTGTCCATATAAGATGATTAATATATTCACCCATATCATCCCAATCATCTATAATAACATAATGCTCAATTGGGTCTTCACGCGGCCGTTCCATATATTCCTTAATCGCGCGCCACCTATCAATTCGATGTTCACCAATGCGGTCAAAAATTTCAATACCAAATTCATTGAGTTTATTGCGAAGCTCAATAAAAGATATATCATTCTTAGTTTCATCTTCTTGATGCCAGCCTTCACGCCAAGTAGAACTCAATACCACTCGCGCGCCACTACGGACAACCAACCTTCTAAGCCGCTTAACAAGATAATCGTCTACAAAGCACCAACCATCAGATGTCATAGTACGAGTATGACGGTTATTTAATACTCCATCAACGCTAAACGTCCAAGAAAATAACTTTCATGGACCGCATCACCTCACTTTCTTAAAGTCTTGCCTATTATAAGACCCCTTACCTTTCTTATTTTTTATTTGCGAGCCGCGCTTACGAAAAGCCAAAAATTCTTGAAGCTCTTCACCACTTTTCTTAAAGATTTCTTTATTCATTATAGATACAACTCCTCAAAATTTATTACTTTTGCAAGTTCATTTGCTCGTGCATTAAGCATATTGAGAAAATCCTTATTGGGTTCTTTCCAAATGGCAACAGGGTACTTATGTCCCTTGCCATATAGAGTGGCTCCATTCTGTCTACAATATCTTAACCACTGAGGCCAGCTAAGCCCACTAACCCTACATGCAAGAAGTGCAAAACTCCCATTAATAGACTTATCCATATCAGCGCCAAGCCATTCTTTATGAACAGGGCAAATTGTCCAGCCATTATTACTGCTTTCACGAAATACAAAATAAGACTTCATACAAGCATTTCTCCCCAAAGTTGCTTAATTTCTTTTTCTTCTTCTGGAGTCAAACAAGTAATATCATACCAAGGCGGCAATCTATCTGCGATTTCTTCAATAGGTGGAAGTTCAATATCAACAGCTTCAACTTTTTGCTCACTTTTATAGCCGTCAATAATATACTTTTTTACAGTAGAAGCACTCCAGCCTGTAGCCTTGGCCGCGCCACTATAAGTGCCACAGGCCAGATATGCTTCATTCATCGCGATTATATCATTTTGAGTTACTCGCTTCATTCAACATCATCCCAATCATCAGTAGTATATTTATGACTCTGGAGTTTCTTCGCGCGCCGTTCCTTTTCGCGATTCTTACGATCTTCTTCCTCACGAGCGCTTTCCTGCCACTCATATTCCCATTCCATATATGAACGATTCTTATCTCGCTTTGCCATTTTTATACTCCTCTAAAAGATTTAGATAAATATTTGTTTTCATAATACTAATAAGTTCATCATCATCGTAAAACAGATTGGGCGCGAAAGCCGTTAGTAATTCCCCAAAGCTTTTATCTGGATATGATTCCCACATACGTCCAAACTCATTTAGAACTCGTGTAATATATTTCTTATCTCTCATTTTGTTATTTCCTTTTCAACTTTCTATATATATTATACAATAAATTTTATGAAAAGTCAAAATTAGGACTCTTTTTTATCCACCAATCGAGTTCTCCCGTTTCATCATAACACTTCCAGCGCGCAGCCACATCATCAAGCTTTTCTATATCATTAAAAAACATTTCTACGTGCGGCCGCTCCATACGGTCAGCATGATAATGACCAAACAGCCAATATTTCCATTTGCACTGATCTTTCAGTTTATCCATCCAAAGTTCCATCGAACTATCAACAGAAGATTGGTCAACTCCGCTAAGAAACATATCAACTGGCCGCCATGAATATGGACAAGTATGAGAGAAAATAAAATCAAAATCTTGATTCTTAAATAAATAAGAGCAAGCTTCCATCTCTTCTGTACTTAATTGCTCATCTGAAAACCATCCAGTTTTCTTTGGATTATTATAACCGTAATCTGTTTTATTATGAATACCAAACCGCGCGAGACGATACCATTTATCTACAGAATAAGCGCCACCAATAATACCACAAATATAACCATTAATAGTATAAATACCATAATCTTTAAAATAACGAATGTTAGGGTAATCTTCTTCCATCCATACCATTCCGTCTACTTCAGGGTCATATTTATACTCCATATTTCCAAGACCTTGCGGCCGCGCTTCATGGTTCCCTCTTACACAATAAAAAATAAAATTTGGATAATTTGTACTTAATTCTTTTTTCTTTTTATCATCAGTTTTATTGAGAAAAAAGTTAACGCCAAAATCACCTAATACAATTATTCCAATAGTTTCTTGCGTATTAAATTCTGGGAGATTTTTAAAACGAGTAAATACTCCATGACAGTCTCCAGTAACATAAAACTTATTTATCATAATTCTCTAACTCCAAATCTTTTAAAGTAATATTATCTCTTTTTTCATAAGAAATTCTTATTAATTTAATATTATGCTCTTCACAATATTTATTTTTTAAATTATCTTTATACTAACGTTCTTGTAAAGATTCTGTACTATTCCACGGAGTATATTCATTATTATGCTGCCGTCCATCAAATTCAACTAATTCAATTAACTAATTATCACCATTTAAAATAGCAAAATCAAATCGTAATTTTTTAATTAATTTTAAATCATTAAAACTATACTCTTTTATATAATTAATATTATGTTGTTTTAATAAATTTTCAATATTCTATTCGCCAATAGAGCGATTGGCACAACCACAACTAGTAGTATGTAACCTAGTTAAATTACAACCAAAGACAGAAATTTTATTCCCACATTCACATTGGCAAATCCATTTATGTTTCCATCCATTATTTTTATTTGCCTAATAAGAATCATCATGAGCAATGACAGTTAATTTTCCAAAAGTTTTACCTACCAAATTCTAAACCTAAGCATGGCATTTACCACATGACATATTGCGATTTGTTCGTTCTCCAGAACGCAAATTACTACTATTTACACTAATTAAATTCCCACAATCACACTAACAAATCCAATAAATATTGTGTCCAGCACCTCGTGGTTTTGCTTCATCAATATATAATGGCTACAGCATACCAATCTTAACCTTTGTAAAATCTCTAATATTTTTGCCCATTATTTTTGCTCCTTTGTAGAAAGAATATACATTACTTCATCAAGTGTACAGTATTTTATACGCACGCCAAATGAACCATATTCATAAACTCGATACAAATCGGTGTCATGAAATTTAATTGTTTGTATAAATGTCATAATCTTTCTCCTTTCATTTCTATTTATATTATATCAAAAAATTTCTTCTGTTTCAAATTTAAAGGAGAGGTTATCCTCTCCTTTAATCATCTAATAAAGTAGCCAATTCAGCTACTTCGCCACGTTCTGTTTTTGGTAAATATACATATCCAAATAATTTATTACCACTTAGTTTGTCTATCATTTTAATTATACCGTTATCTTTCTCATATACTTTATGGTCTACTTGATGAGTATCAGAATTAAGCCATAATTCACTTCCTTCACCGACACGGCTAATAATTAGTTTTGCAATTTCAGTAGTAATATTTTGTGCTTCACAAACATAAATTAAACTATTTTCAAAGCTACGTCCGCGAATATGAAGCAAAGGAACCATTTCAACTAATCCTTCTTCAATTAATCTCTCTACACCTTCACGGCCGCCTACTTTATCATATAGTGGAGCCAAAGTCCATTCAAGTTTCTCTTCAAGACTGCCTTTTAAATATCCAATATCAGGCACATTAGCAACAGTTACGTTTGGCCGCACATATACAATTTTATTAAACATCCCGCTTTCAATATATTCAAGCGCCTAATTTAGCATAAGGAAATCTTTACCAGAACCATATACACCACGCACTAATTTTACTTTTGAAATACGATTTTGAAGTAAATCTAAGGCTAAAACCTATTGGTCATTTCTTGGCTTTATTGATTTTGAATATTTATTATTAATAGTTGGAAATAGTACCTTTCTAAATTTTCCATCTTGATAGCAATATTTATCAACTACTTTCCCATCCATATCACTAATTAATAAATACTCATTTTCTATAAATTTCCCTGCTAAAGAATTTGGATCTGTATAAAAATCTGATAAATCATTATCTGTATAAATAAATTCTTTATATCCAGTATACACAATTTCCACCCCTCATAATAAAGCATTAATATCAGTTATAATTTCATCAACCAAACCTTTTTCTAATGCTTGAGGTGCGCGTACATACCAATCCTTCTTAATATGCTCTTCAACTTCTTCTTTAGTATAATTAGAGCGCTCAATAATAAAGTTTACCATCTTTTCAACTTCTTTTCTATAATCATCAATAGAGTTCATTATATTTTCAAAATCGCCACTAAGCGCAGCACTTCCTTTGTGCAAAATAAAATAGCTTGACTTTAATGCCAAACGCATATGACAACTTAAATAAATAAGAGAAGCTGCACTTGCTACAAGACCAATAGCAATACCAATTACAGGAGTTTTAGATAACTCAATAACACTACAAATCGCGGCCTATGCATCTAAATCGCCGCCAGGACTATCAAACATTAAACGAATTGGTTTACGTTCCATTTCTGGAATATCTTTATCTTCTCTATTCCATTTCATAATATAATGTACAATTTCATAAGTAAGTTCACCAGTGATTTCATCATTAATCCAAATAATACGATTTTTTAAATCTCTATAATATTTAATACTATAAGTATTTGGAAGCTTTGTATCAAATAGATCTTCTGGCAAATCAAATACAAATTCGGTATCATTCATAATAAATGTACCTCCTAATTTTATTTATCAAAATTTTTGACATAATTAAGTAGATAAGATATTATATAAATGCAAATTATTAATAGGTTACATTATTTTTATATAGTAAACAAAAATTTTAACCTACTTATTAATATAAGAAGGTGATTCTATGTTAAACTTAAATAGTGAAAAAACGATGGATAAAATTCTTATTATAATGTATTGGACATTAATAGTATTTACCATCACAATGATATTAATTTATATTTTTACAGGTGGAACACCCGATACTTTAATTATTTCTTTTTTTACCGCTTTTACTGGTGAATGCGGTTTTATGGGATGGATTAAAACATCTAAAGAAAATAATAAAATGCGCGCTTATTAGTTAGAAGATGAAAAACGGCAAAGAGAATTAATGAAAGAAATGAATAATCAATAAGGAGGTTCTCTTATGGAACATTTTAATTTTTGGATTCAAGCTATTATTTCTATTCTTAGTGGTATTGCTGTACTTGTTCCTTTAATGGCTAAGTTAATTGACTATGTAAAAACCAGCACAAAAGAAAAGAATTGGAACCAAATGTTAAAACTTGTCATGAATCTGATGGCCGAAGCTGAAAATAAATTCGATGAAGGCGCAGATAAAAAAGAATGGGTCATGGGCGAATTAAAAGCTATGGCCGGCACTTTAAATTATGACATTGACTGGAATGTTGTAAGTGACATGATTGACAAGATTTGCGACGTTTCAAAAGAAATAAATGTAGATTAAGGTGGTATTATGACCTTACAAGAAGCAGTAAATAAATTATTAGATACCGCACGTAGAGAATTAAACTACCATGAAGGTTATAATAATTATATAAAATATGCTCAAAATAACTGGGACAATCAATTTTATGGCTGGGAATTACAAAATTAGCCTTGGTGTGATGTATTTGTTGATTGGTGTTTTTGTGAAACCTTTGGTTTATAGACTGGCGCGGCCATGACATACCAAACCGTTGGTAGCGGTTCGGCTTTATGTAGTGCAAGTGCTTCATTTTATGAGAAAAATAATGCATTTTATAATTACCCTCAACCTGGAGACCAAGTTTTCTTCTTTAGTAGTGGAGATATAAATCACACCGGATTAGTTGAAAGTGTTATCGGCTCTGGAGCAAATTGGACTAGTTTTACTACTATTGAAGGTAATTCAAATGACCAAGTTGCCCGCAGAACATATAATCGTGGTAATAATAAAGTTGCTGGTTTTGGTAGACCGAAATGGAGTTTAGTTGCTCAAGGCGGAACTATTCAGAATCCGCCAGCCCAACAACAAAAAAATAAAAATCAGCCTACTATAACTACTCCAACACCATCTCAGAAATACCAACCACATATTTATAATATAAAAATAAATCTTCTTAAAAAAGAAGATTATGGCCCACAAGTAAGTAGTATGCAAGCATTATTAAATGCAAAAGGTTTTAAATGTAAAGTAAATGGTAAATTTGATAATAATACCTTTAATGTTCTAAAAGATTTCTAGACAAAAGCTGGTATTGAAGTAGATGGAGAATTTGGCCAAGAAGCTTTTACAGCTTTATGGAATTATTCATAATAAAGGGGATAAGTGATTAAAACCACTTATCCTTTTTCTTTTTTGTTTCCATCCAAAGTAGAACATCTTTCGCGCGCGTAGCTCCAACATAATTTACTCTACATGTTTCATCGCCACCCCAATTTTTTGGTTCCCAAGCAGCAACATAAGGAAACTCTAATCCCTTTGCACTCCAATAAGTTAAAACTTTTACAGCATTTGAGTTCATTAATTCTTCAAGTTTTGATTTATCAACTTCCCCCTGTTTAAAAGTTACAGATGGGATGCCAATTTTTTCAAATTTATGCTGCAAATCAGCAATAATACCATTTGTTGTACATAAAACTGCCCAATCTCTAAACTCTCCCTTACGCTGTATCCAACCTTTTAAATTATCAAAAGTAGCATCTCCTTCCCATACCATACCGCCATGCCGTATAGCAATAGAGTCATCAGTCATACAACTTTTTTGAAGGATTTTTTTAGCATATCTAAGAATATTTTCACCATTACGATAGTTTTCATTAAGGCTATATACCTTTACATTTGAATCTCTCATTAAATTTTCAAAAAGGTCTGGGTCACACCCTTTAAAAGAGTAAATACTTTGACGTAAATCGCCCACAATAAAAAAGGTTTCTGGTTGAATCATCTCAAAAATAAACTTACATTCTGCTGGAGATGTATCTTGAGCCTCATCAAGTAAAATATGCTTTATATGTTTAACACAAGATGGATTATCTTCAATACGCTCAAAAAACATATCAAATTCTTTATCTTCAATTAAATCACTTGTATCAATTCCATTTGAAAGTAAAAAATAATTTGCAAGTCCATGAATTGTACCAATATAAATTCCATTTTTATAATCACTAGCAAGACGGTCTCGAAGTTCTTGCGCAGCTAAATTGGTAAAAGTAATAACAGCTATATCTGATGGATTTATACCATCACGCAACATTTTACGAACACGTTCAGTAAGTACCGCCGTTTTACCTGCCGCGGCCGCCGCATGAACTACAATGCACGGTTCTGACGCATTAACAATTTTTTCTTGTAATTTACTAAGTTTCATGTCTTACCTTCCTTATAATTCCTTTTAATCTTTCTTTAATGCTTTCAATCCAATCTATAAAACGCCGCCTTAATAATGAATCATCATAAAATCTAAAGATTACCTAATCACCTACTTTATAAATATAAAATGGGTAATCTATCACAAATTTGTGTGGTTCAATAAATACTAAATCATCATCATTAAATTTAGATAAAGCTTCTTTTACTTGCTTTACTGTATTCCATCTAGGATGCGGCATATCATTATTTTCTTCAAATAATAATACCTATTCTGGTTCAATATATACCATTACTTACTCCCTTCTTTCATATTAAGCTACTACTTTGTTCCATAAAGGTCTATATAAAATGCTTCTCTTGAGGATAAATTTTCTTTATCTACTTCTTCTATTATTTCAAAAGTATAATTCCAAAGCCCGTCTTGCGCCAGGCGATTATGCAATGTTGCTCTCGCTGCCCCTTCAAGACCAATTGCAGTTTTACAATGATTTTGCCAACGCGTAGATATATCGGTTGTTTTTCCTATATAGGCTTCTCCAGTCTCTTTATTTGTGATTTTATAAATGCCACTAACTTTTCGGCCGCCTGTTATTCGTTTAATCATCTCTTGGCATGGCCGCCGTATAAATAACTCCCAAATGAGCTTAGGTATTACATCGCGATTATGAAGTTTTAAGTCCATTGACTATAGAAGTTCTATATCTTCTTGGTCATTTTTTGATATTTGAATAGAATAAAAATCTTCTTTTTCTTTTAATTCTTTTTCACGAAGTATAGCTTCATTTATTGAGTCTTGACGAGTTTTAAAATCATTAAACTATGACTGTAATAATGCAATTTCTGTCTATAATTCTTCTTTCTTTTGTTTATAGATAGTTTCTGCCTATACATTTAATCTATTAAAATAAAGATTGATAGCTTCTTGTCTTTTTTCTTTTTCCTATTCAAATTTAATTTCTTCAAACTCTTTCTTGCGTTGAAGCTCAGCATTTAATCGCCCTTCTTCTGACTTCAATAATCTATCTGTATTTTCTTTTGCCTCTTGCGCGCGTTCCTATTCAAGTTCACGCTATTTTTTTAATTCACCTATATCATCTTCTAATTCGCTTCGACAATGAAGTAAATGATTATATTCTTCTTCCTATTCTTTTGTTAACTATTTTATATATTCTATATGCTATGCCGCGGCTTTCTAAATTGTGAGTTTTTTATTTTTTAAACCATCACAAATAAAAAGAATACCAATAATAAAAACTACAGCTGCCAATATCATTAGCATATAATTAATTAAAAATTCCATTACTCCTTTCACTCCAAAAAAAATATACATAGATTTTTATTCTATGTATATTATATCATATATTTATTTAATTGTCAACTTTTAACTCAGTTTCATCTTCAACTATTTCCCAATGCATTACTTCTTTATATAAAGCATCAATCCAAGTATTACCACCCATATCATGATAATCTTTATATAATTTTATAAAAGCCTTTTTATCACAATCAAGGATTTTTTTAAATGGACGATACTTATAATAAAGTCTATTCATATTATACCGCATTAAATCCATTTGAGAAACATTTAATAAATCAACTGATTTTTGAATTTTATCAAAACTATGCTACTAATCAAGAACCAAACCTTTTATTTCTTCAAGAGAATCAATAATATTTTCATGGCTATCATTTACCATTTCTGGTAATTTTTTCTCCAAAACTTCTTCTATATGTTTTTCTTCTGCTGTTTGAGCACGACCATGGAGGTCATCTACTGGTTTTTTTATAAAACCATAAATGTTTTTTACTGCAATAATAACTGCACTTACGAGAATTATTATATTGCAGACCTCCTATAGATTTATATTTTCAAACATTTTTATGGCCTCCACATAAAAATTAGGGCTAATTGCCCTTTAAATATTCACGATATATACGGTCATTATGCCATTTATCTTTTACCAAAAATTTTTGTTGTAATATATCTGCAAATGTTTTTATATTCTAAAATTCCCATTCAGGGATACGATATAATTTTATATTATGTGAAAGCGCGAAGCTATTTTTTAAACGGTCATTCTACTAAGCATGTGTAAAATCAGTTTTAGACTTGTGAAATTTAGGAATTGGTTTAAAATGAAGCATCGAGTCTATTTCAACCAGTATATTAAAAGTTGGGAGATAAAAATCATATCGTAAAATTCCATTTTTAAGTTCGGGGAACGTTTTTTCTCGAACATATGGGATATTAGCAGATATAAAGATTTGGGCAAATCTATCTTCTACCTTACTCATATATAAAAGTAGAATTTTACGATATTGACTATAAAGAAAAAATTACTTTATACCATAGCGGTCAAGCAATTCTTTAATTTCTGTATGTTTATATAGCTGTCTTTGATATAATTTATTGATATTATTCCATAACAGCTATAAAGCTTCTTTCGTTTCATTAATACTTTCTTGTTTTTTCTATATAATTTGAGTAACCTATGTAACTTGTTGTGGGATAGGATGGTCTTCATCCTTCCATACAGGCAATCCATAATCTTCTGGATTATATGGTTTTGTCTAATTTGAAACAAATTCCTATTTCATATATTTACCCCTTTATACATTTTTAATCTGTTCAATACTACATTCGCGCCAAGGCTTATCTGGCCGCCATCCAAGCATTTTTCCATGCCGCAGCGCGCCGTCTGGTGTCAACTGCATCGCTCCAACTTCAATTACATAATGAATGTAATCTTTATAATTTGCTTTCACTTCATCAGTAAGTCCACTAAGATAACCAATGCCAACTTCTTTATCACCATCCATCAAGCCAATTTCCAAACTACCAGCCCAATGATAGTAAAAAGGCTTTGTAACTGGAGAATATGGCTTACCTTCTGTAGAGGACTCGTAATAATAATTTTTCTCTGGAAGCCGTTTACCAGTAGTTTCATTAATCCAATATTTCCAAGATTCAATTTCTTTACCAGTGTAATACTTTGTAGGCGCGGCTGCCTTACCAGTAAAGAAACAATCAATGGATTCTCGAAGTTCTTTTTTAATTTTAAGACTTACGCGCGCGGGCGTTCGCTTGAAATATACTGGGGCATCTTTGCGCATAATTACCATACCTTCACGACCAGAGGCAAGATAATCTTGAAGATGATTCCAAAGTTCTTCACCTTCATAGTAAGTGGCCCATTCAATATATTCACTTGTAGAATAACTATATTGAATATCACTAAGAAAATTAATTCGTTGCTCAAAAGGATTTTTAGTAAAGTCCTCTCCATCCCAAGCCATCACATCAAAAATATAAAAATGAAGTTTCTGGCCCTTCTCCTGCCGTTCAATACACCTGTCCTTCAGACACCCAAGTAAGCCAGTAATCTTCTGGCTTCCCTCATTACCAGGTAAATAACACTCAGAAAGTAGAACAGTCCCATTGGGCAAACTCTTCATAAAATCATGGATTTGCGGCACCCATGCAAGTTTTTCCGTTGCTTCACCTTTTACATTTTTACTGCGCGCGACCATAAAACAGTTGCCATCTTCGTCTTTAATAAGACGCTCATAATATCCATCTACTTTAAGAGCGCCAATATAGTCACCAGAAAACACCATATTATGAGCTTCTTGATGACGTTTTTCTGCTGGAGTTGCTGCGGTAAAACTCCAATAACGCATACTTTCTGCGTTAATCCAATCAATTCCTGCAACGTAACCTTTCATTTATATACTTCCTTTATCATTTTATATATAAATTATATCATAAATTTAACTAAAAATCCAATCCAAGAAAGCCTGAGTTTTATTTTTAAAATCCTCAATGTCTCCATCATTATAAATAGTCCAATCATAAGTATAGTTAAATACTTCTTCATCAGCATGATTAGAAGTCTCAATATCTTCATCCCCTGGCCGCCGTATGAGTACAGTAATAGCATTTAATTTTTCTTTTAACCTTTGAATATGCTCTGGTTCACGATCATCAATAAAAAATACATGAGGTTGACTACCAACATTAAAAGATTTTAATTCTTCATCCCACATTTCTAAATGATTTATTACATCTACGGCCGGCATGTCATTATATTCGGTACAAATATCTTTTAGGTCACTTAAAAGTTTTCTACCTTTTAAATCCTTTATACCATTCCAACCAATATAACTAGCTATTTCCTTAACTTTATCTACAGTTGAAGTCCATTCACAAAAATTTTCACCAAGTATATCTCTCGCGAGTTTCTCAAAAGTTGTTTTACCAACCCCAGGTTTACCATTAACAATTACAACTCTAAGCCCACTACTATACATTTTATTCTCCTTTCACATCCGCACGTAGAAGGCGCGCGGCCCATAAATTAAATGTTTCTTTATAAAAAATTACATATTCACCATCATATACTTGCCCAGGTTTTATATTTTGAATAACATCTACCCAATTTTCACCTTTATCAAGCCATAATTGCATCCATTCTTCTTTTTTCAGAACAGAAATAATATCATCCATTTCTTCCTCATCACATTTATAAAAGCGCGCACGCATATAAAAATAATAAATATTTATTAAAGTATTAGTAATAAAAGTTTGACTTACAGTTTCATTTATCTCATGTAATTTTATTAAAGCTTGTACCTGACTATAAATATAACTATTGTGGTTCTTAATAAAATATTCTTTATCTGGCAAACTGCGAGTAACAGAATTTTTATTATCTCTCCAAAGATATAATACTTCTCCGGTTAGCCCTTTATTATCTGTCGAGTTCCAAGCTACAGCATTAAAATAAGAATCTTCATCAATTCGTAAATTTGGAAGAAAAGAAATTCTCTTCTTTTTTAAATATTCTACTTTATAAATTTTACCATGAAACCAAGTAAGTACATTATCTGTAGAAGCCATCATTATATCATCGCCGTCTTTTGATTCTCTGATAAAACTTGCTTGTAATATATCATAGTTTTCTTTTTTAGCTTGGGTATATAAAACTTCTACAGCGCGCGGCATAAGAATATCATCTGCATCAACAAACATTATATAGTCACATAAAGTGCAATTAAGTACATGTTGCCGTGCCACACCCGCCCCACAATTCGTTACAGAAGTTATCACTTTAATTTCAAGCCCGCGCGCACGATAAATTTCAATTATATCATCGTAATCTTCATTATCTCCATCTATAGAAAGACAAACAACAAAATCTTTGCACGTCTAAGCAACTAAAGAATCTAAAGTAGCTGGTAAAGTTTCGTGCGCCTTATAAACTGGTATTCCTATTTCAACCATTTTTATCTCCAATAATCTTTATAAATATATTCAACCTTATCCGGTCGTTCGCCAAATTGCTCGCAAACTTCTACTGCAAACAGTTCTGGTTCAATTAAAAATACATCTTCATTTTTAAATCGTTTAATGTGTTTAAACTTTTTTATATATTTAATATATAAATATGTCCAAAAAGAACAATCTAAATAAAAATCTTCATAACCACTTGCAATACTAAAAGAGTTCATAATATTTAAAAGCCACATATGTGTAAGCTTTTTACATTTAAATTGCTTAATTCCAAGCGGTTTTTTCTTCTCTTTTGAATTCCACACTAGCCAGCGCGCAGCTAATGTATTTATTGCATCATATTTATCATAATCGGGCATAATTACACCTCTATTTATTTTTATCTTTAATTATATTATACTATAAAATTAAAAAGAAATCAAGTTTTTGAAATATAGATATTATCTACTTCACTTTAAAAATAGAGGTGAAAAATATGGCAAGAAAAAATAGACAAAAACCGGAGGGAAAACCAATGGATTTTTTAGATACTTTTAACATGGAGCAACCAGTAGAAGAAAAAGTAGAAGAAGTTATTTCTGAAACTGCTCCTGAAAATATCCCCGAAATAATTCCAGAAATTGAAATTAAAGAAGAAGTAAAACCAGAAAAAGACTTTTTATATAGAGTAAAAGTAACTCATCCATCTTTACGCATGCGGCGCGCGCCTAACACTCAAGCAGAAGTTTATGATTTAATTACTGATTAGGGTGTTTATGAAATAGTAAATGAAGTAGATGGTTGGGGTCAACTTAAAAATGGCTGCTGGATAATGCTAAGTTATACAAAAAGAATGTAATAAATACCTCAGAAGCAAAACTTCTGAGGTTTCTTTTATTTTTCCATATACATTTGTTGCATAACTTTTATTTCTTTTGCATGGTCAATAAATTTTTGATGTAAATAATCATATACAGCAAGCATAGAAGCTGGAGGCTCACCCTCAGTTTTTCTATAATTATCAATTAATTTAACCACTTGATTATGAAGCATTTGCATATGTCTCATTTCTTCACCAGAAAGCATATTCATTAGTTCTGCAACTTCTGGATACTCTTCTTTTACTTCAAGCCCACGTTTAATATATTTTTCGGCATCGTGCAATTCCTCATCAATATAATCGCACATTTCTTTAATTATTTTCAATGTGTAATGCCTCCATTATTTTATTTATCTTTTCATCTTGTTTTTGTAGATGTTCATTTAATAAATCAACCGCTTAATTTATTTCATCTTGGACATCTTTTCCTTTTACTATTTCTCCTTGGTTTTGTAACTAAATAAAGAAAGAGTAAAGAAACAACAAGTCCATAAATCCAAACTATTGTTGTTCATTCATATTAATATAAAAAGAGTGGGTAATTTCTTACCCACTCATACTACCTATTAATTAACCCTGGGTAGCAATAGTAGCTGCGACAGGTGGATATGCCACGAAGCGGCCAAGCGCATTAAGGATGTATTGGCTTTGTGCAGCATTAGACAGATCATTCTGAGCAGTACGATACTGATTCTCAAGAGCTTCATACTTATCTTGTAGCATTTGAGTTTTAATGGAGCAGCAGCAAGAATCCATCTGATAGCCGAGTTGAGCGATAGCTTGCTGAATAGCATTAAAGCCCTGGACAACATTGATCTGATTTGCATAGTTCTGTTGCTGCAGGGTGTTTGTCTGAGCATTAATGAGCTGAGCAGTCTCATAGTTGTTGTTTGCAGAAGATAGAAGAATGTCACGCAGACCAGTCTGAGTAGACTAATTATTCACAACACTCTAAACATACTCAGTAGAAGCAGGCTCAGGACCATAGCCACGGCCGCCAAATCCGAAACCGCCGAAGCCACCAAAAAGAACAGCGATGATCAGGAAGGCTCCTAACCAATCAGAACCGAAGAAAGAACTAGTTCCATTACCATTCATTATAGTAATACCTCTTTATTTAAAAATTTCAACACACAAAAGTGTGGTGATTACTTAGTAATTGAAGAAGTAATATTATCTAACTAATTAATGGCCGATTGCATATCAACGCCATTTTGTTGACATACCTGCTATGCTGCTTGTTGGAGATTAGAGAGATCATATTGCTTCAATTGCGGATGTTGAGCAGCAAGATTTTGAATAAATGTATGTGGGTCTTCTCCACGAAGCGCGGCGCCAAATGCTTGCATAAGCATGTTAGGCATTTGCGGCTAGGCCGCGGTTTGAGTTACGTTTGGCATTGTAGATTGACCGCGCGCCTGGTTCATTAAAATGTTGCCCAACCCACCAAATAAACTATTCATAATTTACCTCCTTTTACTCCTTTTTAACACCAGAACTTAGAGTTACTTGTTTTTGATTTTGATTTGCAAATAATTGACGAATTTCTGCTTTGAAATCATCAAATTCTTTACGAGTTAAAACCATTGGCTCTTCTTCTTGAATTTCTTCAACTTCAAAACGACAACGATCAATATGGCGAGATGGAATACCATTCGCATCTTTTGATACTTGATAAAAAATATTTTCATTTCTGTCCATTATAATTTCTGAACTATTTGCCGGAAGATTATCTTGATACATTTTTGCTCCAGCTATACCATCTACATATTGTACTTGACGTGAGGGTATGGGAATTGGAACCTATACTGGCATTTGTACTTGCGGTACGGTTGGAACATTTGGATTTGTTGCCACTTGATATTGTTGTTGCAAGTCTTGGATTTGACGTTGAAGACTGTTAAAATTTCCATTATTATATATAGCCATACTCCTTTTATCTCCTTAGAAATTTAATTTTTATTTTCTTACAATATTAAGTGGAGAAGTTTTATAAAGAATATAAAATTTTAAAGAAGCTTTTAAGAAAAAATTTTGGATTATTATTTTTAATAAGGAGAGAAATTCATTTCTCTCCTTATATTTAGATTACTTGAATTTCTCGCCATACTTCTGTGTTAATCCTCCATCAAAACCCTGACAGGCTCTTTTCGTCATCGTCGTCCATGTTGTCCTCCATGACTTAAAATGTTCTTTAACGAAGCATCTCTGTGATGCAGTTCCCGTAATATTCCTGAGCCAGTTTCATCATACCAGCGCTACCGCTTGCATATGGGAACCCGTTCATAAAGGTACTAATTTCGACAACTCCACCGGGGAAGCCAAACTGTGCCATCCATCCCGTAAAAGAATTACCATTGGTGTTAGTAGCTTGTGGATGCCAAGTTTCATTAAATGAATATTCATCTCTCAAGATATTATAGAAGTCATCCATGACAGAGCAAAGTCTTGCATATCCTCTTGTCTTGTCACAAGAAAATCCATAGCAACCATAGGGAGGTGTATTACCTCTTGGATCATCAATGTCAACATTAGTAGTATTACGACCAGCATACGGGTCTGTGTGCAAATCAAGCCACAAGTTGATTGAGTCACCGTATTCCTGCAAAGTTTCCCAAATTACATTAGCTTCGCCGACTTCTGAAATATCGTAAACAACGCCATTAACACTAACTTTATGGTCATCTGCCATAAGCCACGCCCAAGCCTGATAGCTCTTAGCTACGTCAATTCCACCAGTATTCAAGGCTGAGAAGGCATTATACCTGCGATAATGCTGCATACCCCACGGATTCCAGCTTGGTACAATAATCAGCCTACAATCCTTAAGATTCCTAAGCGTAGGATACTTATATCCTTCAAAGTAAATCATCCTTATCAGTCTATAAAGACTCCAGTATCCTTCCGCTTCATTACCATGGCAACCAGAAGTAAGAAATAGTGTCTTATTGTACCCATTTTGCGGGGTAAACATGTATCTATAAATTGGATATGTGTCAACATTTTCACCGTAAGGTGTACTCATCCATCTCGATACTCTTTCAACATTTACATTGTGAATTTTAGTAGTGCTTGCATTATAATAATCGCCTTCAATATACCCGTCAGGCAGTAGCGTGTTCCATGTCGCTTCAATAAACTCATTATATCCGTAGTGGTCTTCATTAACTGGTATGCTCTCAGGGTTTGCGCTCATTCTAAGAATACTTCCATCATGTACATACCCGGCCAAAGTGACCTTATTTCTTGCTATAAAGTCATCCGAAGACTTATTAGGATAGTAATTTGAATAACCGAGCCATTCGCTCTTAGGAAGTTTAGTTATTTTGAGGTTTTTAATCATAAATATAGCATTAGAAGAAGGATTACTATTTTTAACCAATTTAATACTTTTTGCTGTAACAGGTAGGTAATAAGCAAAAGACCTGTGCATGAATTTTTTGAAGTTAGACAAAGATATACCTGATCTATTTGCTCCGTCCGTAGCAGATATTATGTCGAGAGGATTACCATTTTCATCGTCACATTCAATAGCAGGTCCAGCCGCATTAGTAATACCGCCAGTATTCATGTAGTCAAATTCAAACCCATAAAGACCGCCACTCGGTAAATTTGCTACAAGAATAGTCCCAGTCAATTGGTCCGCAGTACCTACGATACTGTTAGTTTCCTTATCGAAATACTCAGGGAGAACGGTATCACTATTAAATAAGTTATCAGTATCAGTAAGTACGTTAGAAATCACATCACCAACCGCTTTAGCATCTGCCGCCGCGCCAGATATTGTAAGACTGGCGTCAGGCTTTAATGGTCTATACCATTCACTAAAAACGTTTGTGTTCCAATATTTAGTCCTATAGTATACAGTCCCATAGCTATTAATATAAATTTGAACCAGTAAAGAACGGCTATTATACACGAAAAGATTGCCACCGTAGGGACTTGGAAAATTAATTGCGCCTTCAAGGTCTGCTGACCTATACCCATAAATCCCGTTCAATAAATGTTCATTTGCATCAGCAACGTGGTTTTCATCATAAATTCTGGCTCTATTTCTTACAGTAGTGTAATCATAGCTTGCCCATTCAGTCCAAGTATGATTCGATGCGGATGTTTGTACACGGGTAAAAATAATATTTTCGCTTGTTATTACAATTTGGGTACAAAAATTTCCAGCCTCATTTGAAAGAACCAGAAGCCTTCCGGAATTACTACTCGGATAATTAACAAGTGTAGGAATTACACTGGTTCCATTAGGAATCCAATAAAGCCCAATAGCAGTAAAAGTATTCAGGTCAGTGTTGGCAGGAAGAGCGCCTTTTTCGAGGATGGAGGTGCTTAGCATGTCACCAGTTGCCTTAGCATCTGCCGAAGCACCAGCAACACTAAGTGTCGTGTCAGTTGCGGCAAACGCTGATAACGCCGCAGAGATAGCCGTTTTATCTTCATCAGTAAGCTCGGCCTGGTCTACTCTGCGAAAACTAACACCAAATTGTGTTGCATTTTGCGGTATGTAGCACATTCCTTTAGTATATCCTACATATCCCAAATATCCGGTTCCGCCTCCGCTTGAGGTACCTGTTTCATCATACAGTGTCAGGCAAAACTCATACGTAGGGTCATCCACCACAATAGCTTTGCGAGTGCCATATCCATTCCAAAGTGCTGTTCTGGCATATTTGTTACTGGTGCCAGTCGCGCCATTAGAGGTTTTGAAGTACGACCCTTTAGTAATATTGGGCGCCCAGTCAGTGGATACCAGATCGGCATTAAAAGCGCTCTGTAACTCCGCAACGTTCTCGCTTAACTCGGTGTAGTCATCGGAGATACTGCCAAGATCAGGACGACAGACCAGGCAAAGCGTGTTGATGTTGTTCTCAAAGATTGCGGATGTATCGCCTTGTGGCTGTTCAAGCGTTCTAATTTTAATAACGCCGTCAGGAGTCGTTTCATCCTCATGGCCTACTTCTGCGAATGTGTGTTTCCACGGGTAAGTTGTGGTATCCCACCCATTAGCGCTTGTTGCCTTTTCTTTTGCAATACATATTGCCACATGGTTGATATGCTTGAATCTCAGAGGCTCAAACCAGTCATTTGTGGTGCTATCATGCCTTGCAAAAAACAGCATATCCCCCGGTTCAATATTTGCATAATATTTATCAATTGGAACTAACTGCCCACGTTCAATCATCATTTCAGCCATCTGGGATGCATAGCGTACTTTGGTTCTGGATTGTGAATCGATTCGACTATAATTGCTATAATCGAATGGATTGAAAGTCCAATTATATGCGGTATTACCTGTCCATGAGTCAGGGCTTGCCCCTTGTCCGGTAGCATATGGAGTCTGCGAAAAGCTATAACCGCGAAGAAGCATCCCAACAAAAGTAGAACAATCTATTTCCCGTGTATAGCTGGATGTGTTCAAAATGCTGTTGTTGCCGTATACCATAGCTTTAGAACCGCCAACTACGTCATTTCTATGACTGTACCAATCTCGCGCGAGTGCTTCTAATTCACCGATACAGGCAGGATTTCCTTTTTTGGTAGTGATTTGGGGAGTTATCTGGTCCAAATCACGACTAGCGCATACGCGAGTTAAGATGCCTAAATCCGTATCAGAAATTTCACTATCATCAGGGTGCCGAACGACCATTCTCGCCCTATCACCTATACTATCGTCGATAAGTGTCCAAGTGCTACCTTTTATCCAGTCAGAGTACACATGTGTATAGGTGTCTGTCCATGAGTCTCCAATGCCATCATAATAAAACAAGGTGTATTCATAATCATCAGTACCAAGACTCACATAGTTCCCACTAAAAATTGAATTATATCGTCTTGCACGTGTGTTACGTGTGGTATTTGACGCATTCGCGCCAGTAGTAGTGTTAATTCTACCTTTAACAAATCCACCGTTGGAGTTAAACGGAACTGCTTCAAACGTGTCAGAGAATTTCGTTTTGATAACATAATCGTTAGTGCTCTTTAAGTCACTAACTTCATCTGACATTTTTGTAGCAATCCAATGATTATTATCCCAATCTTCAGCAGTGGTTATTGTACTAATACATCTATATAAACTTCCATTATAATTTACAATATCTCCAAGATTATAAGTAGTAGTATTATTATATATCGGCGCAATCATAAGCCCAGTTTTTGCTGCATCTGCAGCAGCACCAGTAATACTTAATGTATCATCTATAGCTGGAGTAGTCGGTTGTGTTACATGCGCTGCAAGCCATGTATTAACAGCAGATGTAATTGTTGCTATATCTGCATTTGAACCTTTTGCAGCTATTTGAAGCCAATATGTCGTATTTGTTAATGAGCTACCTTCGGGTACATCTGTTTTTGCCATATAAGAAGCCCCGTCATGAGAAACTACATCAAGATACTAGTATGTTTTAAGACTATCATACTCACCTTGTGGAGTTATTAAAATTTTTCCAAGCGATATCTATTTCATATAATACCCCCGCCATTTATTAAACTTATTGATTTTAATCTATAGTATCTATTAAAAAATATAATATTCCTCTATCATTTTTTGTCATATCAGTTTGTATAGAAAAATTAATAGAATTTATAATAGTATTGAAATCACTAATTATATTTGATTTCTAAGTATTAAAATCACTAATTATATTTGATTTCTAAGTATTGAAATCAGTAGTTATATTTGATTTCTAAGTATTAAAATCACTAATTATATTTGTTTTCTAAGTGTTAAAATCACTAATTATATTTGATTTCTAAGTATTGAAATCAGTAGTTATTTCTGTAACTGCATCATTAACATTTTCTTCTGCTTTGTCTGCCCAATATTTTGCATTATTGTTAGAACCAGGAGTTCCAGTAGTGTTACCAGTTGCCCACATATTTGATTGTTGTGACCAATATTTTGCATTATTATTACTACCTGGCTAATCAATAGAAGAACTTTCTGGAATAGATGTGCTTCCCTAATGTCCATTTGCCCATTTTTGTGCCTTGTTAATTACTTCATCGCCCTAATTAATAAAATTAATTAAACTCTAAAATTCGTCAGATGAAAGAGCATTATGACCAGATATATTTGGAGATGCTTGTATATCAAGTATAAAAGATGCGGTTGATAATAATTTACCTTGTGTATCAAACTCCATTAAATCAGCGTATGCTCGACCTGCCGCGCTTAAACACTAATATGAAAAAATGACAGTAACTGTTCCATTTGCATTAACCTAAGCGTCATCAAGTATTGAAGTGCCATCTGGTTTCCTCATTCTTAAACGCACAATATTATTTTCATGAATAAGATATTGTTCACCATTTTTAGTATAACTTACTTTTATACCTCTAGAATTTTCATCATACTATTTTGCACCAATAATTACGGGAGCTGATAATGTATTTAATTCTAATGTTATTTCTTGAATATATTCCATAATTATCATCCTCTACTATTAATGATAGGTATGTTCTTTCTAAGATATTCGGATATATCTTCAAATATAAAGTAGATAAAAATAAAAATCAATATAAAAAATGGATATATAAAATCCCTCAGATTTCTCTGAGGGAATACTTATTAACTAAATAAAGCATTTACCATCTTTGAAAGTGAATCCCATTCTTTTTCTGTATCATCAACATTAAAAGTTTTATGATATGAGCCATACTTTTTACAGAAATCGCTAAGTGCTTTTTCATAAGCTGCTCGTGCTTCTATACAAGCTTTCTCAGCAGCTTCAACCTTTTCCGCGTCGGCCTTGCGCGCGTTTGCTTTATTAGCGACTTCCATTTCTGCTTCTTTAAGTGCGTTTACTGTATCATATACCTTATTAGTTACTTCGCTATAATATTTCATAATAAATATCTCCTTTTATATTTATATTAACGTGTTCCTATCCACGTTTATAAATATTATAACATAAAATTTTTAAAAAGTCAAAATTTTATTCGTTTTTATAATATTCTATGCTCAGTTGCACAGGGTCAACAACGCTTGTCACGGCAACAGTGTTTGTC
This sequence comes from Isotricha sp. YL-2021b, assembly GCA_023805745.1. Classification (NCBI taxonomy): domain Eukaryota; phylum Ciliophora; class Litostomatea; order Vestibuliferida; family Isotrichidae; genus Isotricha; species Isotricha sp. YL-2021b. The sequence goes on along the minus strand of JAJJKW010001474.1, from coordinate 106,648 downwards.
CCCTCAATTGTGCGCATGGGCTAAGGTGTCACATGCTCGATTACAGGCGTAGACAATGCGCTGATGGTGATAACACCATCAGAAATGGAAACAGTAGTTCTTCGTATTACCGTACCGCTGATGATATCTTGCTCATCCTTGATATCGTCAACGGCAAAGAGGTTTGCTACAGATGCAGTCTGTTCACCAATGACCAGCACTTCAGGAGTGCCTTCGATGGACAAAGCGGTCAAGTGTGATGTGTCATAACCAAGGCTTACAGGCGACCCGCTACCGACTGGCTCAAGGAAATTCCTGTTATATTTTTCATAGTAGCCAATTGCACCGTCGCTTTCACGTTCGCATGGAATCCACTCAAGTCGGTTGCTTACAATGATGCTCCCGATAATGTCTCCTGCATAAGCGGCAGAACTTGAATTGGGAAGCATACCGATGTACACATTCGCCGGTGTCGTGAACTCATCTGGCGTCACATCAGAATCACTATCAAAGCCGCTCGTACCGCTTTTGCCAAATGTGATGGTGCGCTTGCCAGTGCCGTACTTGGGCCGCTTGAGCTGGTCGCCAAAGCGGAAATACGAACCAGTCGAAGCGCTCCCGTAGATGTAGAGCGAAAAGTTCTTGCCATTCGCCCCATTGTAAGAGCCAAATACATTCTTACCGCTCGACGAAAGGTTGTCGAGCGTCATGGTGACATCATCATTACCTGTCAACACTTCGCCCGTTTCATAGCGGAAGTTCCCATCGAATGTAATGCCCAACAGCCGCTTGTAACCGCTCGGCAGCTCATTATCCACTGCAACGAGCTTCCCATTATTGCAGTATATTTCATCATCAACAGTAGTGCATTTTCCATATTGAACTAAAGATTTAATTCTTCCAGCAACTGCATTAACTAAAGATAAAGGTGAAGTCCCCTAAATAGTTGTTATTATACCATTTACAACTCCCCATACTAAAGTCGCACCAAATCTTATTGCATTAATATTTTGAGGCCACCTAAATTTAATAGGCATTTAATTCACCTCACATTTCATACCATTGATTATCATTTCCCATAATATGGAAAGTTTTTGCTTTAATAACATATGCTTTATCACCAAATGAAATTTTTTCATTAGTCTTTAAAGTATTTAAATCAGAAGTCTCCATTACATACCAAAGTCTATCTTGCACATTTGCACGATTAAAAGACTAAGCTAAAACATAAGGTTTTTCGTTCATAAAATTTCCTCCAAATAAAAAAGTGATATACACATAGGTATACCACGACTTTAAATGAGCGCAAATGGCTCTCGCCGCGGTTTCCCATGCTCTTATTATAAAGTAATAAAAAATTATTTAAAACTTTAATTTTTTAAAGAATTAAATCATAGTTTCTTTTTGTTTATAATTCGGTGGACAAAAATCATTGGCCGGCCGCCATCTCCATCCATCATTCTCCCAAATAAGAAACCAAGTTTTACCATATTCATCACAAGTCGCATTTAATACTTGGACTATTTCATCCGTTTTAACTTTTTTTGCCTTAAACATTTTATCACCTTCTATTTAATAATATCACATATTTTTAAAATAATCAAATTTAAAAAGCAATATTTATTTTTTATCTACTTTTATTATAGAATATTGGGGGTGATTATTTTGATAATTGGTACAACTCCAACTTTTACTCTTACAATTCCAGATAAAGAAGGGTTAAATTTAAGTAGTGCAGAAGAAATCTACTTTACAATTCGTCAAGGAAGTATAAAAATTACAAAAACTGGCGAAGAAGTTACCATAATAAATGAACATACTGTCTAGGTTTTTTTTACTCAAGAAGAAACACTCCAATTTCGTTATAATACGCCAGCAGAAATTCAACTTAACTGGACTTATGCAAATGGCGCGCGAGCAGCTACTAAAATTAAAACCATTCAGCTTTCTAAAAATCTAATTCGAGAGGTACTTTAATTATGAAAACTGAATATGGAATAGTTTTAGATGATGGTAGTGAAATTGAATTAGACTTAGATAGTAATTCATATGATTTAGATTTAATTGAGTCAATAAATACTGGGGAACCAAGTGAAGGACAAAATTATAATAGTTTAAGAAATAAACCACAAATTAATTCAGTAGAACTTATAGGTAATTTAACAACAGAAGATTTAAAATTAAATTATGGTTTCCTTCCAGATAAACCTACAATAAATTCTAAAATAATTGATGGTGATTTAACTTTAGAAGATTTTGGAATAGGTACAGCTAGCATAGCTGATATTAATAGATTATTTAGTTAATGGAGGATATAAATAATGGCATTAGATTTATCAAAATTAATAGATTATAATATATTAGCTTATTTTAAAGCTAAATTAGATACGCTTCTTGGAACAAAAGTGGATAAAATAGACGGCAAAGGATTAAGTTCTAATGATTATACCAGTACGGAGAAAACAAAACTTGCTGGAATCGCTGCTCAAGCACAAGTAAATGTTCTCGAAGGTATTCAAAAAAATGGTCAAACAGTAACAATTACAAATAAAATTGCAAATATCTCTGTTCCAACAAAAACATCTGATATCACAAATGACTCTGGATTTATTACTGGTTCTGATATACCAGAAGGCGCGGCCGCGAGTACAACCTCGCCAAAAATGGATGGAACAGCAACAATTGGAACTGAAATGGCTTTCGCGCGCGGCGACCATATTCATCCAAGCGATACTTCAAAAGCAAACCTTGCAAGCCCAACATTTACTGGCACACCTGCGGCACCTACTGCTACAAAAGGTACAAATACAACGCAAATTGCAACAACTGCTTTTGTACAAACTGGCCTCGCAGATAAGGCAAATTCTTCTGATGTCTATACCAAAACAGAAATTGATAATAAACTTAGCGCGACTTTTAAACCAGGCGGCTCAGTAGCTTTTGCAAATTTACCTGCTTTAAGTGCTGCTAATCTCGGTAAAATTCTTAATGTAACAAATAGTTTTACCACTACAGCTGATTTTGTTGAAGGTGCAGGGAAAACTTATCCAGCTGGAACTAATGTAGCAATTGTTGATGTTGGGACTTCTAGTTCGCCTTCCTATAAATATGATATTCAAGGTAGCTTCTTTGATTTATCTGGATATGTTGAAGAATCTGACCTTGGCCTTGCTACTACAGGTGAAATTGATGCATTATTTACCTAATAAGAGGTGAATAATATGGCTTATAATAAATTAATAGACTTAAATCTTCTAAGTAATTTTTTAAGTAAAATAAAAAGTTTAATTCCTACAAAGACATCCGATCTTGAAAATGATTCTGAATATATTACAGGTATGGAAATTCTTTCTTATGGAAATTCTACCTGGAATGATTTTTTAACAGCATATACAGCAAAGAAGGTTGTATATTGCAGAGCATCTAGTAATTCAAATCCAGCAAGTGGTTCACAAACTAGACTTGCATTTATGGCATATGTTAATAATGCAGATAATCCTACCAATGTAGAATTTTAGTATTATCGAAGTGTTAGCTCACATACTAGCACATAGTAGGGAGACCAAGTTTTTGTTTATAAACTTGATAAAACTAGTGGGTGGTCTGTCATAACAAGAGAAGCATCCTCAAAAGTTGTTGCTGGAACAAATATGACTTCTAGTTATAGTAATGGTACACTTACACTCAACGCTGATACTCCAACAAAAGGAACCGTAGGACTTGAAAATGTAGATAATATTCAACAATATAGTGCAACAAATCCTCCTCCATATCCAGTTACATCAGTAAATGGAAGTACTGGAGATGTTACTATTAATATTCCAAGTAACGTATCAGATTTAACAAATGATAGTGGGTATATTACTGGAATAACTTCATCTGATGTTACAACAGCTCTTGGATATACTCCTTCTAATGTAGAGCTACTTAATAATTATCGTACCACTACTGAACAGAACGAGATTGATGACGCACAAGATGAACGCCTTGATGCAGTTGAGCAGATAACGACTGCGACCACAATTGGTCCATTTGCTATTGCTACGTTTGATGCCAGCGCCACCAACATGCCAATCAAGAATCTGACCGTCAACATCGAGCCCACCCAAGACCTGCACGGCTACGACAGCCCGTGGCCTGCTGGGGGCGGGAAAAATCTGCTAAACCCAGACAGTGAGAGGGTTTACAGGTACATCACCGACACCGCATGGAAGTATTCCACTGACTCATATTCTATCGCCGTGCCTATTGCCCCAAATACGACGTACACTTTATCGGGCTACCCGAATGATATGAGCATTTATCGTATTGGCACAATTCGGGAAGAAAGTCTGCCAAGCGGTAATGCAGATGTCTCTCTTTATCAGGCCGTAAGGTCTACCACTTATGCTGATTTTGGTGCGTCCTGCACTATCACGACAGACGAGTATGCAACGTATCTGATTATCCAATTTAGCGCTTCACAAATGGCGTCGGTGATTCCAAACCTATAGCTTGAGCTTGGCTCTACCGCGACATCTTTCGCTCCCTACTCCAACATCTGCCCCATCAGCGGCTGGACTAACTGCAAACTGCATCATACGGGAGTTTCTCTAATCGGCGGCGACGCATTTCTCGGATATGCATTCGCAAAAACCGATAGCGGTTATGAGCTTACATACGGTGGAAGTGGCGTTTCACAGCGTGGAAGTGCATACGCTGATATTACTGGGCTTCCCGCTGGTCGCTACACACTTCAATTCTTAAATTACACATGCCCTGATAGATGCGCAGTAACTTTTAGATTTCGCTCTCTGGAAGGTTCTTGGACTACTTTTACAATAATTGGCGGGACGGCAGTCGGAAGACGTACATTCACGATGCCCGCTAACACGGCACAAATTCAATTTTATTTTTCTCCTAATACTGGAGCATCTGTCGGTGACAAATTAACAGCAGATGATGTTGTATTGATGCGAGAGGAAGACGCCGAAACGCCAGAGCCCTATAAAGGCAACACATACGACATCACCTTTCCAACCGAAGCTGGTACAGTTTATGGTGGAACACTGGATGTGGTGAACCGCAAATTGAATTCTTACCCATATTATTCAAGCTATAACGGCGAAACGATTATAGGGCCTTGGATATCCAGTATGGATGTTTACACTCCCGGCGCAACGCCAACGCTTGGCGCTCAGGTTGTAGATATTGGCGGCGCTGCTACAAGCTACGACTTATCTGATGTCCCCGAAATCACCACGTTTTTGGGCGAGAACAACATCTGGGCAAATCGCGGCGATGTGACTGTCACCTACGGCGCATATCTGGAAATCGTCAAAACCTACGCCGATCAGGCGGCAGACAGCGCGGCGGCAGCCGAAGATGCGCAGGAAGCAGCCGAGGCTGTGCTTGCCAGCATTCCGTCTGACTACACCGAACTGAGTGGCTACGTCGATGACTTGAAGAGCGCTTTCGGCAAGGAGCTTAATATTTCTCATTTTTCCCCTACGTTGTATGTGACCAGCAATGGAGACTATTACTATTTTGATACATCCAACCTAAGAATGTAGAAAACCTCTTCCAAAAAATATATCACAATGAGATATCTGAATGCCGTAAGACCTGATTATGTTTCAGTAAAGTGCAATGTTGAAAATATTAAGATGAAGTTGTTGCAATTTGATGAACCTGCAACCGTTACGACTTCTAATTCAACTGGTTATCTTGGATCTGAGCCTTATACGACCGGAGAAGCTATTTTCCCTAAAGATACAAAGAATTTTTTGCTTAGTTTTTCAACTGTTGATGGAACAGTTATTACATCTGAGCAGATAACAGCAATCCAAAACAACATTATAATCAACAAATTAGCAGATACGAATTTCGTTCGTGGTAAAACCGAAATGGGCGGTATTTCCAGCACAGGATATCTGACTAATGCTGACGTTTGGCAAAATACCAGAAGCGAGAAGATGTATAAGGTAGTTGGGCTTGAACAAATTACAATCGTTTTTGACTCAGAACTGCCTTCATATGTTAGTGACATTACGATTTATTTTTACGACAGCAACGGCGATTTCTTGAGTAGCACAGTACCAGCAATGAATATAGAGGCTGGACATTGGCCATCGTTCACTATGCCAGACAGTGCGCTTTACTTCAAAATTTTGGTATCTGGCGTATCTGGGACAAATACCAAACGGCATGAATATTTTACTATATGCACAAGAAATCAAATAACCGAAGTATACAATTCGAATATTATAAATACTACCGTAACGAATAGCCTCGCTTTCTGTTATGAGATTACACCGGACGCTGAAACAAGCGGAAGACTTCTTCTGCCACCAAACTATACCATTGACGAGGATAAAGTACCGCTGATTGTGTTTGTTCATGGGAGCGGCTGCATGATGTCTTGGAGCGCTGTGATGGGCGCTGTGACTAACGCTGGTCAAAGCCTTAGCTACCTTCCTTATTTGCAGTACCTTACAAATGAAGGATTTGCAGTATTTGACTGCTATCCTTGGAGCAATAAAGAGACTATACAAAGCGGGACATATAGTCCTTTCATCGCGCCTATCAACATCGCCGCATATATGCGCGGAATAGATTATGTGTGCAGTAGATTTAACGTTGACAAAAACAGGGTATCAATGATATGTAAATCATAGGGCGGTCACATAGGTAACTGGGCAATAATGCAAAAGCAGTTCCCGTTTAAAACTGTCTCTATGCTTGCACCATCATGCGGAATAGGGCTGACATATCTGCTTGCAAGTAGTAAATGCCGTGAAGCACTAACTAAGTATATCGAGTTTAATGGTACTAGTGAAGAAATATCTGCGTTTATTAGTAGTGGTGCAATCAGTAATGCCAATGTTGCTTCATTCATAAGCAAGAACAAGGCAAAACTATTGTCTATGAGCCCAATGGCACAAGGTATTACAAATGGAAACCTTGAGGATTTGCTTGACGGGTCCACACATGGGCAATCTACTGTGCCTCAATGGATGCTTGACTTGGGCTTGCCAACAAAACCAGCTGGGTCCATTGACATTTATACTCTTTCAAACAGCAATGAATATGTAAAGAACGGTGCGGTTCCCTCAAAATTCTGGGCGGCTTTTGACGATGATCAGGTATCTGGGTATAGTGTTTTTTCTACTTACTATTGGCTATGTAACGGCGCGTCTGATACTGAATTTAGACAGTTGCCGAATGGTACGGGTGGACACCATGCCATGGATACTGACGCAAACGCCTTAAAATCAAGCGGTACAACGGCGCTTGGAATTACTTATACGGATGTACCAACAGCTTATGTCGAAGTAGTAGATTTTATCCGTAGCAGGTGCGGCGATTAAAGAACACTTTAAATTTATGAAAGTAATTAAAGATGAAATTTGATTCAATTTAAATTCTATGATATACTAAAATTAGAAAATAGGCGGAGCCTTAAATATAATAATGTATCGAGAAGTAAATTTGACTTCTCGATATTTTTATGTTATAATATTTATATATAATGAAAGGAGAAAATATTATGAGTTATGGAATAAATGATATTCAATCTCTTTCTTTTAAAGATGGAGTAAGGTCACGTATTCAGATGTACCTCGGTTCTGACGACCTCGAAGGTACATATCAAGCTTTTAAAGAAATCATAAATAATGCAACTGATGAAGCTATTGCTGGATATGGTAATAAAATTGAAATTGCAGTAAATGAAGAACTTAATGCTATTAGAATAAGAGATTATGGCCGCGGTGTTCCTTTTGGAATGAGAGAAGATGGAGAGAATGTTCTTGTTTCCATCTATTCTAAATCTCATACAGGTGGCAAATTTGAAGAAGGCGCATACAAAAATGCCTCAGGTCTTAATGGTATTGGGGCTAAATGTGTATGCTTGAGCGCACGTTGGTTTGACGTTTTCTCTGCACGCGATGGCAAAGCAGCACATGCATCATTTAAAAAAGGTGAATTAGAATTTTATGAAGAATATGATACCACCTTTCAAAATGGCACTATTGTTGAATTTAGCCCCGATCCAGAAGTATTTAAAACTGGAGAAATCGGTTACTCTTATAAGAAGATTTGTGAAGATATAAAGAATATTAGTTATCTTTATAGCGGTATTACTTTTACTATTACAAATCAAAATACAAAAGAAGTTAAATCTTATTGCGCTAAAAATGGTATTATTGACTTTGTAAAAGATAATAATTCCAAACCGCTTCATAAACATATCATCTATGATTCAGTAACCGATACAAATGGCGACAAGCTTGAAATTGCTTTTCAATGGGGAAGTGGTAAAGAGCAATCATACGTTTTTGTAAATGGCTTGCTTTGCCCTGAGGGCGGCAGTCCCATCACCGGCGCAAAAACCTCAATCACGCGCACATTTAATTCACTTTCAAAACAAAATTTTGATGGCGATGCAATCCGCGGTGGGCTATTTTATGTAATTAATTGCTCAGTTTCCCAGCCTTCTTTTGCAAATCAAACCAAATCCAAAATCAATAATACAAATCTTCGTACTCTTGCATCGAATTGTTTTAGTAATGCACTAAAGCAAATGAAAAGCAAATATAGTGATGAATTTGAAAGTATTGTTGAACTTTTAAAGAAAATTGCCAAGGCAGAAGCTGCGGCTGAACGCGCGCGCAAACAAGTTCTTGAAGCAACAAAAGACATCGAAAAGAATCAAAAGAAAAAAGTATTCTCATCTGATAAACTCAAAGATGCCGAATTTCTTGGACAAAATGCAACTCTACTTATTGTCGAGGGTGATTCAGCGGCCGGCGGTATTGCGAAGGCGCGCGACTATAAAAATTATGGAATCTTAGCTATTCGAGGAAAGATTTTAAATTGTCTTGCACATCCAGAAGAAAAGATTTTTCAAAATGAAGAGATTAAGTTACTTTGTAGTGCGATGAATATTGTACCAGGGAAGTATAATGCATCCAAACTTAGATATGGACGAATTGGAATTTGTACAGATGCAGATAGTGATGGCTACCATATCGGTCTTCTTATAATGGCTGCTCTTCGATACCTTGCACCAGAGTTCTTAAATGAAAAACGTCTTTGTTGGCTTCGCTCTCCACTTTATATCGTAAAGAATGGGAAAAATGAATCTTATTACTTTACAGATGAAGAATTTAATAAAGTACGTGGCAAGATTAAAGGTGAAGTCCAGCGTGCAAAAGGCTTAGGCGCCCTAAGCGTAGAACAGGCACATAAGTCTATGTTTACACCTGAATTTCAGCGTATGGATGTACTCGAACCAAATTCAGATAGTTTATATATGTTGGAAGAGTTAATGGGAAGCGATGTTGAACCTAGAAAAGAATTTATCTTTAATAAAATTGATTTTTCGGAGATTAGAGAATAATGGAAAGAGTTTTTGTAGATATGAATGATGCCGGACGTGCAATCCTTAATTATATTGGTTCAGAAGATTTTGAAAAAGCTATGTCTGCATTAGATATGAGTAATGGAAGAAATAGTTTTATTGCAGGACTTGGGATGGCTGGGACTATAATTATGGCCGATTGCCCGCAATATATTTATAAAGAAGAAAAGATGTCAGATTAAATTTTGACATCTTTCTATTTTTATGATATAATATTTATATAAAATGAAAATGGAGATTAATACATGAGTAATTTAAAACAAGTAATCGAAGAATCTTTTACTCAATATAGTGGCGCAGTTCTCCAATCGCGCGCTCTCGTTGACGTAAGAGATTGTTTGAAACCATCTGCACGTCAGATTTTTTATTGTCTTTACACAGATAAATTTTTGCCTTCAAAGCCATTTAAAAAGACTCTAAAAGCAATTGGTAGCGCTGCACGCATGTATATTCATGGTGACAGTTCTTGTGAAGGTGTTATTATGCGCGCGGGTCAACCTTTTGCTATGCGTTATCCTCTTATTGAGGTCGAAGGCAATGAAGGTAACTTAATGTCAAGCGGTAACTGGGCGGCGCCCCGTTATACAGCTTCGCGTCTTAGCGAGTTCTCTGTTCGTCTCTTTAATGATATTGATAAGAATACTATTAAAGAATGGCGAGATAACTATGACGACACAGAGCAATATCCATCTGTACTTCCCACAAAAGGGTTCTATAATATAGTAAATGGTACTATGGGTATTGGTATAGGTGCGGCCAGCTCTATCCCACAATTTAATATTAAAGAGGTAAACCATGCATTAGAAGTTTTACTCCTTAATCCAGATGTTGGATTTGATGAAATCTACTGTGCACCTGATTTTGCGACGGGCGCGCTACTTCTCAATGAAAGAGAAGTTAAAGAAGCATTAAAAACTGGTCAAGGGTCAGCATGTAAACTTAGATCTGTTGTAGAATGGGATACTACCGAGAGATGTTTCATCGTATCTCAAATACCTTACTCCGTCTATACTAACACGATTTGTGAAGAACTCGAAGCAATTCTAAATGATGATTTAAATAACCCTGGTATTGAGCGTTTTAATGACCTCACTGGCGTTGACCCTCTTATAAAGATTTATCTTACAAAGAAAGCAAATCCAGACAGAGTTCTTAAATATCTTTACAAAAATACTTCACTCCAAAGCTACTTCGGCATTAATATGACGATGCTTGATGATGGACGTTATCCAAAAGTATTTGGATGGAAAACCGCACTTCAAGCACATATTGACCATGAGAAAATAGTTTATCGTCGTGGTTTTGAATTTGACCTTGCAAAGATAGAAAAACGTATTCATATTTTAGATGGACTTTTAATTTGTATAGCAAATATTGATGAAGTAGTAAAAGTAATTAAGACGTCTACGTCTACAGCGGTCGCATCAAAAGAATTACAAAGTCGTTTTCTTTTGGACGAGGAACAAGCGAAAGCTGTTCTTGATATGAAACTTTCTCGTCTGGCAAGCCTTGAAGTAAAGAAACTTGAAGATGAAAAAGAGAAACTCCAGGTTGAAGCCGCGCGCATCCACGCAATTCTTGAAAGTGAAGAGCTTTTTAATCAGGAGCTTATAAATGGTTGGCGTGAAATTGCACAGAAATTTGGAGACGCGCGCCGTACTCAAATTCTTAATATCGAAAACGAATCTGATGAACCGACTGAAAAGAAGCAACTTTCTCTTTCTTTCACTAATAAAGGCGCAGTATTCGTAACAGAGACTTCTTCACTTTATTCTCAACGCCGTAATGGTATTGGAACAAAGTTAAAACTTGAAAAAGATGAAATTTTGGTAGATAATATAATTGGTGAGAACACAGAAACGATTTTGTTCTTTACCAATAAAGGAAATTATTACCACATGAAGATGGGTGAATTTATCGTTGGAGAAAAACAATACTTGGCAAATTATTTTTCTGTAGGAGATGATGAAACTCTTACAACAGCAGTAGGAATTAATCCTAATAATGCCGCGAAAAACATTATCTTTATAACTAAGAATGGACTTATTAAAAAGAGTAAACTTAGTGAATATAATATGAAACGTAATGTTGGAGCGCTTGCAATAAAGCTTGATAGTAATGACGAAATCGTTTCAATTCTCATTCTCGAAGATGAAAAGATCGGTATTATGTCGAAAAGCGGCCAGTTCATCATGGTGGCAACCTCACCTATTAAAGCTATTGGTCGTGTGACTCGTGGTATCATTGGCATGAAGCTCTCGGCCGGTGATACAGTTGTAGCGGCCCGCGTAATTCCCGCAAATACAACCCAGCTTTTTAGTATTGCTACAGATGGTTATGGTAAAACTACTTCTATCAGTGAATTTAACGTAACTGGAACAAATACTAAAGGTGTAAAAATCCAAAAAGCAGAAACAATGTGTGATTTTATTCCTGTAGTGTCGCAGTCTGATATACTTATTAACTCTAATACAACTCAAATTAGAATTAAATATAGTGATATTCCAAACCTATCACGCGGCGCGCAAGGAACGAAACTTATTAAATTAACTAACAATTATGTTATCGGAATTTCTTCACTGTGAAAATTTGATATTTGTAGAAATTCGTAGTATAATATATACAGAAAGGTTGAGAGAGATAAACCTTTTAAGAAAACAAATAAAAATATTTTAAATTATAGGAGAAAATGAATTATGAAACTTACTGAAAAGACTTTTGAAGCACTTGAGTACCTGCAGGCCCATGGTGGTCGTGCAACGACAGAAGAGATGAAGACCGCTCTAAATTGCGAGAAGATCGCCTCCATTACTGGCCGCGTGAACTCCCTCGTTAAGAATGAGCTGGCTTATCGTGAGAAGGTTGCTGTTGAAGGCGAAGAGAAGCCTCTGACCTATGTTCAGCTGACCGATGCTGGTATTAACTTCGTTCAGGGCGAAGACGAGTAATAAAATTTAAGGGAGTCATATTGACTCCCATTTTGCCCAAAAGAACTATAAAATAAAACTATAAAAATGAAATTGAGGTAAATAAAATTATGTTAAGACAAGCTAAAAATGTAGTACGTATTGAAGGTATTCTTTCTGAAATTAATCTAAAATATGGTTCTTTTGTTAAGAATGGCGCGACCGTTGATAATATCGGTGGCAACATTAAAGTTCTCGTAAATCAGGTTATTAATAATGAGGAAGTTTCCCTTGAGATTCCTGTCTATATGTTTGCAACTAAGTTGAAGAATGATGGCAAGCCTAACCCTGCATATGAATCTATTGAAAAAGTTATGACTGAGTTCACTTCTATTGCTTCTGGTGCAGGTGAGGCCGGCGCAGATAAGATTCGTATTACCAGCGGTAATATTCGTATGAATGAGTATTACAATCCTCAGAAGCAGTTGGTGTCTTTCCCGCGTATTAACGCATCTTTTATCTCTAAGGCAACTGGTGAGTTTAGACCTGAAGCATCTTGGAATCTTGAATTCGCTGTTTCTTCAATGGATTTTGTAACTGATAATGATGGTGTTGAAGTTGAGCCTAAGAAACTTCGTATTAAAGCAATTGTTCCGCAGTACGGCGGCAAGGTTGATACTATGGAGTTTTATGCGACTAATCCTCGTGTAATTGATGCTATTAGTTCTTATTGGGAGAATGGTAAGACTTATAGTGCAAAGGGCCGTCTTAACTTCACAAGCACTACAAAGGAAATTATTGAGGAAATGGATTTTGGTGAACCTGAAGTCCGTCATCAGACTGTAAGCGTTAGCGAGCTGATTGTTACCAGTGGTACTCAGTCTCCTCTGGAAGATGATATGGCTTTCGCGCCCGCAGATTTGTCCGCCGCTCTTAAGGAGCATAAGGCTTATCTGGAGACTCTGAAGGATAAGACCAATACCAAGCCTCATTCTACCCCTGCGCCTACAAGTTCAAATCAGGATTTTGACCTTGGCTTCTAAGGAGGTGCCATATGCATCTTTGGGAAGTTGAAAAGAATGTAATTTCAAGAGACCTCAAAGGGAAGTATGTGCTTTTGTACGGCAAGCCAAAAAGCGGTAAAACTACCGCGGCTTGCTCGTTCCCCGATGCAGTTCTCTTGGCTTTTGAAAAAGGATATAATGCAATTGGTGAAGCATATCCTTTTGATATAAATAAATGGAGTGACTATAAAATGGCGCTCCGAGATTTGGCAGACCAGCGCTCAAAAGACCGTTTTAAAACAGTAATTATTGATACTGTATCTATCTGTTGGGATATGTGTGAAAAATTTGTATGTCAGCAAAATGGCGTACAAAAGATTAGTGATATTCCTTGGGGCGCTGGATATACAGCATGTAAGAAAGAGTTTGAAAACTCATTGAGAGAAATTACCCGTCTTGGGTATGGTGTTGTATTAATTGCACACAGCGCTTCTCGCGTAGAGAAAACCGCTGATGGTAGTGATGTAGAAATCATTTCTCCTGACCTACCAAAGCGCGCGAGTGAAATTTGTAACGGTATTGTTGATATTATTGGCTATATTGGAAATGAGTGGGTAAATGGTGAGAGAAAGCGGTGGCTCTATACAAGAGAAACTCCTACTCTATTTGCTGGTAGCCGATTCAAGTATATGCCCGATAAGATTCCATTTGGTTATGACGAATTAGTAAATGCTATTGCTGATGCTATTGAAATGGCAGAACAGAAAGACGGCGCTACAGTAGTAAATACTATTAAGTCAAAGAGCGAAGCAAAACTCGATTTTAAGGAAGTTAGAGAAAAAGCTCAAAATCTTTGGAAGCAGCTAGTTGGTGAAGGGGATAAAGCAAAGCCAGAAGTAGCCAGTGAAATTCTAAAGAAAATTGAAATGACGATGGGTCGTCGAATGAAACTAAGTGAATTTACAGAAGACCAAGTGGATTTGCTTCAATTGGTAGTAGTTGATATGGAAGACATGATGAAGACACAGGCTTGACCTGTGTCTTTTAAATTTGACAAATTCCGGAATCTGTGATATAATATATATAGAAATGAGATTGGAAGGTGATGGGATGCCGGAATGTAGATTATGTCATGTCCAAATTGACAAAACAAAAGAAAAAGAAAATGTTGATTGGATAATGCCATCACGAAATTATTACTTTCATAAAAGTTGCTATGAAACTTGGAAAGCACAACCTACATCAGATGATGATTGGGTTAAAATGATTTATGATTTTCTTGCGCGAGACATGAAAGTCTCTTATGATTACTTTTTATGCGAAGCGCAAATAAAGAAATTCTGGAAAGAAAATAAAATTAATCCAAAAGGAATTTATTTTACACTCAAATATTTTTATGAAATAAAGCATAATTCATGGGAGAAAGGGCATGGCGGGCTTGGCATAGTCCCATATGTTTTTTCTGATGCAAAAGCTTATTGGATTGAACAGGAAAGAAAGAAACGAGGATTTGTGAAAGAATTAGAGCAGCAGGCAAAAACACGTTCAATTATAAGATTAACTCGTAAAGAGAAATCGAGAGAAAAATATAATTTAGATAATATAGGGGGCGAAGAATAATTGGTTGATAAAACAAGTATTATCCAAATCTTTGGCTCCTTAATGAAGCATCCGCAGTTTTTGAGTGAAACAGATAGATATAAGTTAAGTCTTGACGACTTCTATTATAAGTTTGATAAATATATTTTTGCAGCTATTGAAAACTTGTATCGCGGTGGTGCTAATAAAATTCAACCAGTTGATATTGAAAACTATCTTCAAACGAACGGAGCGGCCGCTGTAATATTCAAACAGAATAATGGTATTGAATATCTTCAAGATGCAGAATATTTATCTGAGACTCAGAACTTTGATTTTTATTATAAGAGATTAAAAAAGATTAATTTACTTACAAAACTTAAAGATGACGGTTTTGATATTAGTGAATTTTATATTGAAGATTTAACAAATCCAAAAGCATTGGATGTAAATAAAAACTTTGAAAAGCTTGAAATTGATGATATTCTTACAAAAATAAAACAGAAAGTTCTTGGCTTTGAAAATGAGTTTACTCAGAATGAAGTAACTCAAACTGAAAGCGCCGCGTCTGATATTTGGAGTATTATTGAAGATGCAAATAATAAAGCTGATATTGGTGTACCCGTACAGGGAGAAATTTTAAGTGAAGTTATTTCTGGCGCGCGGCTTGGTACTTTGGTTATCAGAAGTGCGGCGAGTGGTACTGGTAAAACTCGCCAAGCAGTAGGCGATGCATGCCTTATTGCATATCCATTTAGTTATGACTCTACACAAGATAAATGGGTTAAAAATGGGTCTGGCCGCCCTGTAATGTTTATTGCAACAGAGCAAACAATTCCAGAGATTCAAAAAATGATTCTTGCATATCTTACTGGATTTAATGAATCTAAATTTAGATACGGTAACTTTACAGAAAAAGAAAATAGGATTATTCGCCAAGCAGTTTGGGTTATGGAACAGTATAAGGATAATTTTTTTATTGTCCAAATGCCGGCGCCAAGAATTGATTTAGTTAAAAATTTAGTTAGAGAACAAGTTATTCTTCATGGAATTGAGTATGTATTCTTTGATTATATTTTTATTTGCCCAAGTTTATTAGGTGAGTTTAAGGGTGTAGCGTTACGTAATGATGAAATTTTACTTATGTTCTCTACGGCTTTAAAAGAATTAGCTGTTGAATTAAATGTTTGTGTTTTTACATCAACACAAGTTAATGCACAAGCTGATTCAAATACAACTATTAGAAATGAAAGTTCGATTGCTGGGTCGCGCGCAGTTATTAATAAAGCAGATATTGGTATGGTATGCGCACGGCCTACAAAAGAAGAAATTGATTTCTTCGCAAGTATGGGGCAACCAATTCCAAATCTCGTAACAGATATATATAAAGTAAGAAGTGGCGCATGGACACAAGTCCGAATTTGGAGTTCAATTGATTTAGGTACTCTTCAGAAGCAAGATTTATATATGACTGATGCAAGAATGGAAATTATTAAAGACTTTGAAAGACATTTTATATATGAGATAGATTGGGAAGGTTCTAATTATAATGAAATTTTACAGAAAGTGAATGAGATTAAATGATAGACTATCAAGCTATTATTGATGAATTAGATGATAATAAAGTTAAAGGTATGTTGGATAGATTAGAAATTCCATATGAGGATAGAGAAAGCTATTTAGTTATGCCGACCGTTTGCCATCATAGTAATATTGACGACGCTTCAATGAAACTTTATTATTATAAAAATACGCATATATTTTATTGTTATACAGAAGATGGCGCGATGTCTATCTTTTCTTTCTTAAAACATTTCTATGAAGTAAGAGATATAGATTATGATTGGTTCACTGATATATATGAAGTTATACGTGGCTGTTCATATTTTAACGAACATCAAAATACTACTTCATATAAATCAATTCGTAATGATTATACTTTAAAAAAAGAAAGGCAAGACTTACCGGCTTATTCTGATAAGATAATGGAATGTTTTACTAAGTATTATCCAATCGAATGGCTTAATGATGGGATTAGTCGCGAAGCTATGGATAAGTTTAACATTCGATATTCTCCTTCTCAAAATAAAATTATTATTCCACATTATGATGTGAATGGAAGACTTATTGGAATTAGAGGGCGCGCGCTCAATCAAGAAGATATAGATACATGGGGAAAATATATGCCGGTTCAAATAGAGGGAAAATGGTATAGTCATCCACTAAGTCTTAATCTTTATGGACTTGATAAAACAAAAGAAAACATAAAAGCAACTGGGATTGCATATATAGCTGAAGGTGAAAAGAGTGTACTTCAAATGGAGTCATTCTCTATTCCTAATTGCGCAGCTGCCGTATGTGGGTCAAAATTAAATAAATATGCGCTTGATATATTAGTGCGGACTTGCCATCCTCAAGAAATTGTGATATGCTTTGATAAAGAAGAATTACCGCATGAAGATAAATACTTTAATCATCTTTATGAATTATGTAAGAAATATCAAGCATATACAAATTTTAGTTTTATATATGATAAAGAAAATTTATTAGATTTAAAAGACTCGCCTACTGATAAAGGTGAAGATATTTTTATTAAACTACTACAGAAAAGGGTACGGATTTAAATATGATTCTACAAAAAAGATATGAAATAAATTTTATAAATATGGATGAAGCAATACTTGAAATTGCAGAAGACATTAAAAATGATTATACAGTTGATGTTATTGAAAGGCTTCCTTTTGAACTTTCTTATTCAGAGAAGCCAAAAGCAGCTTTTGCTATTACTTTGAAGAATAAGAAGGTAGATAAATATGAAAGTAAATTTAGTGAATGAAAATTTTCAATCTAATTATTTAAAAGAACTATTGACCGCGCGCGGTGTAACAAATATTGAGAAGTATCTACATCCAGATGCTTCTTGTTTAAATGACCCATTAAATTTAGATAATATAAAGACTGGTGCTATCTGGCTCGAAGAAACTCTTAATAAAGAAAATTCTCACATCTTACTTATTGTAGACTGTGACGTTGATGGTTTTACTTCAAGTGCGATTATGTATAATTATATAAAAGTTATATCTCCAAATCAAAAGATTTCTTATATGTTACATGAACATAAAGAACATGGGTTACAAGACCATACTCAAACTATTATTGATAGTAATGAATTTTATGATTTAATTATTTTGCCAGACAGTTCAAGTAATGATTATGAATATCACGAGGCATTAAAAGAGCATGGTATGCGATGCCTTGTATTAGACCATCATGAAATTGATGATGACCAGCCTATTAGTGATAACGCTTGTATAATTAATAACCAACTTTCACCAAATTATTCAAATAAAGAATTGACTGGCGCAGGAGTAACTTGGCAATTTTGTAGATACCATGAAACACTTTTTGACCCAGTTAATAAAATTGCAGATGATTTAATTGATTTAGCAGCACTTGGCGTGTGTGGTGATATGGGTTCTGTTCTTGAACTAGAAAACCGCTACATTATGCTTTATGGATTTAGTCATGTAAAAAACTATTTCTTTAAATGTGCAATTGAAAAGCAAGCATATTCAATGAATAATGAAGTAACCCCAATTAGTGTTGCCTTTTATATTGTACCTATGATGAACGCGATGATTCGTATGGGGAGTATGGAAGAAAAAGAGCGTCTTTTCCTTGGCCTTATTGATGGACATAGACAAGTCCCATGTAATAAGCGCGGGGCTAAAGGGACAATGGAAGAAGTAGCTATTGAATCTTTGCGTGAATGCACTAATGCAAAAGCAAAACAGAATCGTCTAACAGACCAAATGGTTAGTGAGTTGGAGCAAAAGATTTTTAAGTATGATTTACTTGAAAATAAGATTTTATTTATTCGTTTAAATGATGACGATGAATATCCCTCAGAAGTGACTGGTCTTACAGCCATGAAACTCGCGGCCAAGTACAAGCGCCCGACTATACTCGCTCGCTTGAATGATGAAGGGTATGACCGTGGTTCTATTCGTAATGTAGCTGATTGTGAGTTGCAAGACCTCAAAAAGTTCTTAAATGATAGTGGATATTTTGAATGGGTGCAAGGCCATGCCAATGCGGCAGGTGCGAGTATTCTTGATAGTAATTTAAGAGCTTTTCATGAATATGCGAATGAAGCACTTAAAGATATTAACTTTAATGAAGGTATGTATGACGTAAACTTTATTAGAGAGCCAAATGCTTCTGATTTAGAAGATTTGATTTATGATTTAGCTTCTAATACAAATATTTATGGGCAAGGGAATCCTGAACCATTAATTTTTGTTCCAAATATTTATTTGGATAGTACAGATTATAAAGTTATTGGTACTAATAAAGATACTGTTCGATTTGAAAAGAATGGAGTTATATTTATTAAGTTCCATGCATCTGATTTGATTGAGCAGTTAGGGAAATGTAATGAAATTAAAATTAGTATAGTTGGGAAACCTAATATCAACAAATGGATGAATACACAATCAGCACAATTACTTATAGAGGACTATGAGGTTATTGATAACCTCCTTGCATTTTAAAATGATTTTTATAATTTGGATTTTGATAAATATTTATTGGATAATGAATATTCATTAAGGAGTTTTATGGTATACCAAGGAAGTAAAAGTAAGTACGTTGGAGATATTGTCCCAATTCTCCAGCATATAATTGATAAAGAGCATATAAAATGTTATCTTGAACCATTTGTTGGTGGTGCAAATGTAATAGATAAAATTGATTGTAAACGTAAAATAGGCTTAGATAAATGCTATTCACTTATTAAACTTCACCAGCAAGGGCAAATTGCACCCGAACTAATTCCAGCACACGGTAATCCAGAGTGGTGGTATAAAGCAAAAGATATTTATCGTCGTCATCTTGGCGCGCCGTCAATGGAAGAAGAAATGGAAGGCTGGCGAATTGGGGCTATCCAATTCTTTGGAAGTTTTAATCGTGGTGGCTTTAGTCGTGGTTATGCAAAAGATACAGATAAAAGAGATTATTATTATGACGCTTATAAAAATTTTATAGAACAAGTTAAAAGCCCTAAATATAAAGATATTGAATTTGAATGGTGTGATTATACCGAATTAAAATGGCCAGAAGAAATTAAAACTTTAATTTATTGTGATCCACCATATTAGGGTACAAAACCATATGGATATAAATTTGAAACTGATTTTAACTATGATAAATATTGGAATTGGGTTCGTGAAATGAGTAAGCATCATATTGTTATTTGCAGCGAGCAAACTTTTCCTGATGACTTTGAAATTATTTGGGAGAAAGAAGTACGACGCACCACGGATAAAACTAATAATTTTAAAGCAGTAGAGCGCCTTGGAAGATATAAACTTGAAAATTAAAAGAATTTATGATATAATTATTATAGAAAATAGAAATGGAGAGTGGTTGAATGGAGAAACTGAATTACCCAGGGAGCTTACATAATCATTCAGATTATTCAAATATTCGTTTGCGTGACTGCATAAATAAACTTGATGACTTATTTAATTACGCGGGCGCGCTTGGACATAAAGCAGTAGCCTTAACTGACCATGAAAGTATTAGTGGATGGGTTAAGGCTGAAAAGGCTGCAAAAAAATTAAAAGAGAAGTATCCAGAATTAAAAGTAATTCTTGGTAATGAGATTTATCTTTGCAGGAATGGATTAAATGCACAGAATTATAATAAAGAAATTGATAGATATTATCACTTTATTCTTCTTGCAAAAGATGCAATAGGCGCACAACAAATTAGAGAAATCTCAACTCGTGCATGGATGCGTAGTTATATGGCGCGCGGTATGCGGAGAGTTCCAACATATTATAATGATTTATTTGAAATTATTGGGAAGAACCCAGGTCATGTAATTGGTTCAACAGCCTGCCTTGGTGGTGCGCTTCCAACTCAAATTCTTCGCGCGCGGTCAAATCCAGATCTTTTGCCAAAGATTGATATGTGGATTCAACAGATGGACAAACTTTTTGGGCATGAAAATTTTTATTTTGAAATGCAGCCATCAAAAAATAAAGACCAAATCTTAGTTAATAAGACACTTTTAAAACATTCGATTTATTTTGATATTCCATATATTATTACGACTGATAGCCATTATCTTCGTAAAGAAGATAGAATAGTTCATAAGGCATATCTTAATGCACAAAATGGCGACCGCGAGGTTGATGATTTTTATGCGACAACTTACATGATGGGAACAGAGGAATTGGAAAGTTACTTTCCATACTTTAGTTCCGATATTCTTCAAGAAGCATATAAAAATATTTTAAAGATTAGAGATAGCATTGAAGATTTTAGTTTACTGCGACCGCTCAAGATCCCGAATTTAAAGTGGAAACCAATTGAAAAAGAACCAGATGCTTGGGGATATGAAGAAATGTGTATGAAAATCCCAATGCTTTGGACTTTTGCAGAGTCTCCATATGAATCTGATAGATATTTGGTAAAAGCAGTTGTGCATGGTATTGATACACATCTAGACCTTCAAAATAAAGAAGCATATGATGAAATCAATGCCTGTCTCGAAGATACATGGGTTTCTTCCGAAGTTAATAAAGCACGATGGAGTGCATATTATTTAAACCTTCAAAATATTATTGATATTTGTTGGGATGCTGGTAGTCTTGTTGGTCCTGGGCGCGGTTCTGGTGTTGGTTTTATCTTACTTTATTGTTTGGACATAACTCAAATCAATCCGCTTCGAGAGACAACAAAATGTTTCCGTTGGAGATTTCTTAATCCTGACCGTGTATCTGTCCTTGACGTTGATTTCGACATTGAGGGCGGTCGGCGTGCTCAAGTTTTAAGTGCGTTTCGTAAATATTATGGAGAAGATAGAGTTGCAAACGTTGCAACATTTCGTACAGAAAAATCTAAATCTGCAATTCTTACAGCCGCGCGCGGCTTGGGTATTGATGTAGATATAGCTCAATATATTGCAAGTTTGATTCCAGCAGACCGTGGTATGTTAAGAACATTGAGCCAGTGTTATAATGGTGACACCGAAAATGATTTCGCGCCAATAAAGCAGTTTATTGTTGAAATGAATAACTATCCAGAGTTGTGGAATGTGGCACAGAAAATTGAAGGATTAATTTGTGGCTCTGGTATTCACGCTGGCGGCGTTATCTTTGTTGATGAACCTTTTACAGAATCAACTGCTTTAATGCGCGCGCCCGATGGTACAATTTGTACACAGTTCGAGCTTCATGATGCAGAAGATGTAAGTCTTATTAAGTATGATGCGTTATCTGTTGAAGCGATGGATAAGATTCATAATTGTATTGACCTTTTGTGTGATGCTGGTTTAGTTGAGCGCGAGCGCACATTAAAAGAAACTTATGAAAATATTATCGGTGTGTACAATCTTGAGCGCGATAATCCAGAGATGTGGAAGATGGTTTGGAATCATGAGATTCAATCTTTATTCCAAATGGAAAAGCAATCTGGTATTAATGGTATCGCAACTCTAAAACCAACTTCTGTTGATGACCTTGCGATTCTTAACTCTACGATTCGCCTTATGGCGCAAGAAAAAGGTGGAGAAATGCCGACTGATAAGCTCGCGCGCTTCAAAGCAAATCCAAATGAATGGGAAAAAGAAATGGAGCGATATGGGCTTGGAGAAGAAGAAAGAAAAATCCTTGAACCAGTTCTTGGTATGTCATATGGTCTTTGTATTGCGCAGGAACAATTTATGGAGTTAGTTCAGCTTCCAGAACTTGGTGGTTTTAGTCTAACTTGGGCAGATAAACTTCGTAAGTCAATTGCGAAGAAAAACCCAAAAGATTATGATGCATTAACCAAAGAATTTTTTGAAGTCACGAAAGAAAAAGGAATAGACCAAAAACTTACAAATTATGTATGGAATGTTCTGATTGCAATGAGCCGTGGATATGGTTTTAACCAATCTCATACTCTCGCATATAGTTTGATTGCACTTCAAGAAATGAATCTTGCATATCATTATCCAATTATCTTTTGGAACTGCGCGTGTTTAATTACAGACGCCGGCGGCGATGAAAAAGAGCAAGAAGATGAAGAAGTTGAAGTAGTAGAAGAAGTATATAATAATGAGATTGAAGAGTTTACACAAGATGAAGAAGAAGATGATGATGAAGATGAAGAGGCTGAAGCTGGTGTAAAAAAGAAAAAGAAAGCTTCAAGTGTAAACTATGGTAAAATTGCAACCGCAATTGGAAAAATGAGAATGAGTGGAATCATTGTTGAGCCTCCAGATATTAATAAATCTACTTACACATTTTCTCCAGATGCAGAACTTAATATCATTCGTTATGGTATTAGTGGTATTACGCGCGTAGGTGAAGAACTCGTAAAAACAATCATCATAAATCGTCCATATACTTCAATAACTGATTTTCTTTCAAAAGTAAAAGTTAATAAGGTTCAAATGATAAATCTTATTAAGTCTGGTGCGTTTGATAGTTTTGGGGATAGAAAAAAACTTATGCATGAGTATGTTGATATGATAAGTGATACTAAGAAACGCATCACTCTCCAAAATATGAAAATGTTAATTGATTTTGGTTTGATTCCGGATAAATATGATTTACAGCGACGGGTGTATAATTTTAATAAGTATATTAAAAAAATGAAAATGGACCAAGGTTATTATGGTCTTGATAATCCAGCTTTTAAGTTTTTGGAAACCTATTTTGATATAGATAAAACTGAACCAAATAGATTCACAGAAAGCGGTTTTTGTATCAAGCAGGCAGTATGGGATAGTATTTATAAAAAGCAAATGGATATTATCAGACCGTTTGTAAAAGAACATAATGAAGAACTTCTTAAAGCTGTGAATGATAAATTAACTTCCGATGTTTGGAATAAGTATTGTCTTGGCGACCTTAGTAAATGGGAAATGGATTCTGTTTCATTTTATTCTCATGACCATGAGCTAGCAAATGTTGATTTAGATATTTATATGATTGAAGATTTCTTTGACCTTAGTGAGCAAGCAGAAGTAGAAAGAGTTATTCCAATTAAAGGTAAACAAGTTCCAATCTTTAGACTTCATCGTATTGCTGGTACAGTTTTGGATAGAGATAAAGCCAAAAAGACGGTACAACTGTTAACTCCAACTGGTGTTGTATCTGTAAAGATTTATGGAGCATTTGAAGCATATGATAAGCAAATCTCTGTGAAAGGGCCAGATGGAAAGAAGCATGTAATTGAAAAGTCCATGTTTACTCGTGGTAATAAAATCATTGTTACTGGTATTCGTCAAGAAGAAAGTTTTGTTGCGAAAGTATATAAAGCTACACCTTGGCATAGAGTAGAACAGATAACTGGTATTGAGAATGGAAGATTAGTAATTAAAACAGAAAGGGCGGACGAAGGATAATGGCAGTAATTTTAGTTTATGACTGGGATTATTTCCATTATCCCAGTGTTATTCCGAATTTGGAATGTGCAAAATACGCGGCTTGGCGCAAAAGTAAACGAGATATAGTTGTATTCAGCCCTGAGTTTGAACCAGCTCGTTATACTAGTATTTTCTTTAGAAAAGAATACGATGATGGTATTTATGACAATATAATTTTACGTCCAAATGTTGAATATGGCGGCCGTGCATTTTCAGAACAATATAAGCCTTTTAATCTTGAAATGGAGCATATACTTCCAGATTTTGAGATTTATAAAAAGTATAAAGAACAATATGGTACTGTAAAAGCGCGCAGAGAAGAAATAAGAACAATTCTCAATGCAACTCATGTACGATTATCATTAGATGGGAAAACACTTGAACCTTTTCCTTATGAAAGACTTCAGCCATATCATCCATCAGTTATTTTACATGATTATGATTTATCCTCTGTGCCTGGCGCATTTGAACTATTAGAAGATGTAAGTAGACGGCGGCCGAGCGGTCTACCATATAGGATTGGAAATAAGTATCCAATTAATGTATATAACTTTGATGAGCTTATGAAGTGGCTTAAATTGCCGCCGATGGGAACAGTATTCTATCTCCAATATAATGGAATGTTTACTAATGATGAATTAGTGGCTTTATGTGAAAAACCAATTTTAGGTCTGCGGCAAATGGTTTATAACTTTACCTATGGATGCTCCGACGAGAACTATTTTTTGGAACATTACTTAGGAGAATTTTATAAGCAGTTATTATTTTTACGAAGTCATAATACAAAAATTTTACTTAACATTAGTAACGAGTTTTTTAAAACTCCAGAACTTTTAAATCTTATGAAGCTTTTTAATTGTTTTTATGGTAGGTCATATTGCGAGCGTATTTTACCTCATAAAGAAACATTGTATAAATGGTGCGCTGCAAAAAAACGAGCCTATCTTGAAGTAATGCCGTGGAGTCATTTTTCTGTAAGTCTTCAAGAAATACGAGATAGCTTTCAATATATACGAAAAAACAATTATGAAGTATTTGATATGTTTTATAGTATGCCAAATGTAATTTTACAAGGAGGAAAACTAGTAAATGAGTGGAGCCGAGATTCGTGAAAGAATTGATAAAAACAATAAACGTATTCAAGCCGCACTTGATACTTTTGTTTTAAATAAAGAAATTCAAGAATTAATGAAAGAAAATGATAGCCTTCGCGCGCAATGCCATCATAATTTTATTGATGGTGTTTGTGAATATTGCGACGGTTTCGAAGGAGCGATTTATGACAATTAAACTATATACTACGCACTGTCCACAATGTAAAGCTTTAGAGATGAAGCTCAATAAAAAATCTCTTGAATATACTATAAATGACAATATCGAAGAAATGAAAAAGCTTGGTTTCGCGGCTGCGCCGATTCTTCAAGTTGATGATAAATATTATGGTTTCTCAGAAGCAGTTAAATGGGTGAACGCGCAATGAATATAAATATTAGAACAAAGAAAAACTTTTAGACTCAATTTAATAAAATGGCTGAAAAGTATGGAGAAGAATTTTTAGCCCTACAAGGTTTAGATGAAGATAAATTAAGCCTTACTGATTTTATTGATAACTTTATTGATAGTGATAATGTGGCAAATGCTTCTGTCGATGCAAATGCAAATATCGCACAAAAAGATATAGTAACTCTTATGAGTGAAATGTCGAAACCGCATCAAAAACTTTTAGCCTTTAATAAACTTTATTATGAAATGAATAAGAAGTATGGTTTCAAGATTGCAAATGAAGCTATGGAAGCCATGTGGAATTATGCTATTTATATGCATGATTTCAACACCTCTACTTTCTACCATTATTGTTTTGCATATGATATTAAAGATATTGTAGAGAAGGGGTTATTCTTTATCGAGAATTATAACGCGCGGCCGGCAAAACATTTAGATTCTTTTATTCAGATTCTCATGGAAGGAATCGCATGGCTGTCACGCCGTCAGAGTGGGGCAGTAGGTTTGCCCAATTTAATTCCTTATCTATACTATTTCTGGAGCCGTGACGTGCGCACGAGCTACTATACAAAAGACCCAGAGACTTATAAGCATCAACAACTTCAAGCTTTAATTTATCGTCTTAACCAACCTTGGGTTCGTACTGACCAAGCCGCATTTACAAATGTAAGTGTGTTTGACCATCCATATTTTGAAGCCATCTTTGGCGGCTCCGTGTTCCCCGACGGCGAATTAATGATTGATGAAGAAGAAGAAATCATTCAATTCCAAAAAGATTTTATTGATGTTGTAAATGAAGTTAGAGAAGAAAATGTATTTACATTTCCAGTTTTAACCGCTTCTCTTCTTTATGTTGATAATAAATTTGTTGATGAAGATTTCGCGCGCTGGGCATGTGAAGCTAGCCGCAAATGGAATCTATTTAATTTCTTTACTGATAGTACAGTTAATAGTCTAAGTAATTGTTGCCGTCTAAAGTCAGATGTAACAGACCTTTATTTCAATTCTATTGGTGGTACTGCGCTTAAAGTTGGTTCCGTAAAAGTAGCTACACTTAATATCGCACGCTTAGCATATCAAGCCGCATCTGAACAAGATTTCTTGGTACGTCTGAAAAATCTTACTGAACTTGATTTAAAGATTCTTGATACACAACGTGAAATCATAAAAAGAAATGTAGAAAAAGGACTGTTGCCAAGTTTCTCTTCTGGTTTAGTTGATTTTGAGCATTTATATTCAACTGTTGGTGTAAATGGTATTTATGAAGCAATTAAAACATTTGGCTACATTAAAGTTGATGAATTTGGTAATACTTCTTATACAGATGAAGCCTATTCACTCGGCCGCCGTATCTTCCAGGTGATTCGCAATTGTATTGACAACTTCTCACTTGATAAAGATTATAAATTCAATGTTGAGCAAGTTCCTGCTGAACAAGCTGCCGCGAAGATGCAATCAGCAGATAAATATCTATATCCCGATAAAGTAGTTGAAGATTTGCCTCTCTATGGTAATCAATGGATTCCTCTCGGAATTAAAGCAACTGTTCTCGAACGTACAAAAATCTGCGCTGCATTTGACTCTTATTGTAATGGTGGTTCAATCGAACATATTAATATTGATAGACCATTCTCTAGTTTTGAAAGTGCCTGGGAGATGTTAAACTGGGTGGCCGCGCAAGGCGTTACGTATTTTGCTTTTAATGGTAAAGTCGCACAATGTAAGAATTTCCATTCTTTCTATGGAAAAGTATGCCCAGTTTGTGGTGAACCGGTTGAGACTGAATATACAAGGGTCGTGGGATTTTATGTACCAACAAAAAGCTATTCTAAAGAACGAAAACAAGAATATAACTTACGAGTCTGGATGAATTTAAATGATAAAAGCATTGTATAAAATAACCAATAAAATAAATCAAAAAATTTATATAGGTTAGACTGTGCATCCAGAAAAAAGATGGTGGGAACATTGCCAACGAGCAAAAACTCATTATGACAATTACCCAATTCATCTGGCTATTGATAAATATGGTGAAGAAAATTTTGAATTTGAAGTATTAGAATGGTCAGAAGATTATGATAACAGAGAAAGGGAATTAATATAGTAGTTTAATTCTCTTTCTCCTAATGGTTATAATTTAATCGAAGGTGGGTCTTCCCCAGTTATGTGCGGTGAAAAACATCCACGTAATAGAGTAAAAAATGAAGTTTTATTACTTATTATTCAAGATTTGAAAGATAATAAATTATCTGATAGAGAAATTGCTAAAAAGTATAACTTAACAGATAAAATTATTGCCGATATAAATCATGGGTATTCTCATAAAATTGAAGGAGAAAATTATCCTATAAGAATAAAGAAAGGTAGACAAAAATTAACAGAATTACAGGCAGAAGACATAAAAGCATTATTAAAAACAACAAATTTATCCTATCAAGCTATTGCTGATAGATATAATGTAAGCAAAAGCAATATTTATCAAATTAATAAAGGTAATAGTTTTTATCGTGAAAAAGATACTTATCCAATAAGGAGTAATATATGAAAGAATATTTAATATGGTTAGTAACTGGTGTAGAAGATGGATGGATAAAAACTGATTAGAAAACTTTTAGGCAATACTTAATAGCAAAGGAGATTCTTAATGAAATTAAAAGGACTAGTTGATTATGATATATGTAATTATAAAGAACCATCTATGTTTCTAATTTTCCCTAATTGCACTTTTAAATGCGATCGCGAACGCGGTCAACCTATATGTCAAAATTCCGCACTCGCGCGCGAGAAAGAGATAGAAATAAAAGATCTCGATTTGATACATCGTTATATAGATAATTCATTAACCCATGCTTTAGTATGTGGTGGACTTGAACCATTAGATAGCTGGGAAGAATTATGGAGCTTTATTTGTGTCTTCCGTGCTTTTTCAAAAGACCCAATTATAATTTATACAGGATATAAAGAAGAAGAAGTTCAAGATAAAATAAATTTCTTATCTCAGATAAATAATATTATCGTAAAGTTTGGAAGATTTATCCCAAATTCTCCACATATATTTGATACGGTTTTAGGAGTAGAACTTGCTTCTAATAATCAGTATGCAAAATATATATGTTGAGGCGATATTTTTGAATATTCAACAATAGATATTGGAGAAAATAAAAATGCGTTCTAATAATTATGAAATTAAATTAAATCCAGATTTTATCCATCGTAAAGAAATCGAAGAAGCGATAAAGGCAAATGATGGATATTGTTGCTGTGCACTTGAAAAAAATGCTGATACTAAATGTATTTGTAAAGATTTTAGAGAACAAGACCACTTCGGTTTTTGTCATTGTGGTAGATATTATAAAGTTCTTAAAACTCCTAAAGTATGTTTATGTGGAAGTACTCGTTTCAAAGAAATGTTTTTTGATATTGCAAAAGAGTTTACTTTAAAAGGGTATATTGTCACTATGCCAGGAGTATTTGTTCACCGTGGCGATACTATAAATGAAGAAGATAAAGAACATCTGGATGAAATTCATAAAGCAAAAATTGCGGACGCTGATGAAATTTTTGTTATAAATCAAAATGGTTATATCGGTGAATCAACTAAAAGTGAGATTGAGTGGGCCGAAGAACTTGGTAAAAAAATTACATATTTAGAACCGTAAATTTGACTTTCTCTTCCATTTATGATATAATATATATATAAATGGAAGAGATTTATTATAATAAAGGAGATAAAATATGAAAGCATATTTGGCAGGGCCAATTTTTACTGAACGAGATAGAAATTTTAATACTTATCTTGAGCATGAAATTCTGAAACGTTGTCCGAATTTAGATCTTTATTTAGCACAAAATAATGCTAGTATTAATGATAAAACTGGTTGTGCTACGTCTGCTGATATATATGTCGGGGATGTTACTCGTTTAAAGCAATCTGATTTAGTTATAACTATTATGTCTGCCGATATACCTCCAATAGGCAGCTCATATGAAACAGCTTATTTTTGTGGGTTATGTGAACATGATAGTAATAAAACAATAATTGCTTTATATGATGATTGCAGAGAAGGCAGCCATACTTATTCTGAGAGTAAAAAAGAAGCAATGATTAGTGGAATAGCAGAGAATCAATGGCCATATATTAACTTATTAGCAATAGGATATGTTAAAAAATGGGGTAAAATTTGTTTTTCAAGCAAAGAATTAATTGAACAAGTAGAACAATGGTATCATTTACAAGAAGATAAGCGTAGAAGTGGTATATATAAAATTACTAACTTAAAAAATAATCTTGTTTATATAGGGCAAACAAAAGATTTTAATGCTAGAAAAAATAGTCATTGGCGGCTAGATAAAGAATGTGATTCACCACTTCATCAAGATATGAAGACATTAGGTCTTGATTATTTTAAATTTGAAATTATTGAAAAATGTGATTTAGATAAATTAGATGAAAGAGAAAAATATTGGATTAATTTTTATGATTCATATAATCTTGGATATAATTTAGATACTGGTGGCTCTGGTATAAAAGCAGATGAAAATTATGAAACATCGCAAACAGTTGAAGTTTTTAGTTTTGATTTAGATGGTAATTTTGTAAAAAGTTATAAATCAATTTCTGCTGCTATGCGGGAACTTGGTTTAAAAAGTAATAATATTACTCGTGCTATTGCCTTCAATGATAATCATCATATGAGTGGAGATAGAATGTGGCGATATGAATATTATGATAAAATTGAACCGTATGAACCCCCACAAGGCGGAAAAGAAATTTTTTCTTACGATGTTGATACTCGTTTATTTGTAAAGTCTTATACCAATGGCAGAGTTGCAGGTATAGAACTAACTGGGAAACGTCAACCTCATATTAATGATGTTGCAAATGGAAAACGAAAATCTTGCTGTGGTTTTATCTGGGCATATGATTATTATGAACGTTTACCAGAAGATTATTTTAAAAATAAAAATAACCTTACATAAAATATAAGTAAAAACTAAAGCTTTTAAAGGAGATAGACTAATGATATATAATGTAAAAGATACCCCACCTATTGGTAAACTACTTTTATTTGCTCTTTAGGTAATGCTTAGTTGCTTTACAGCAACAGCTCTTATCGCACAAGTGTGCGGTGTTCCGCTTTCTGGCGCTTTCTTTGGGGCCGGCGCGGCTACAATCATATATTGGATTGTAACACAAGGTAAGTCACCAATGTTTATTTCAAATAGCGGTGCTTTTGTTGCCCCTGTTCTTGCAGCTCTCGCGGCTGGCGGATACGCCGCAGTTTTAGTCGGTGGCTTAGTAAGCTGTGTTATATATGTTATCTTTGGATTAATTTTTAATTATATCTCAGTAGATAACCTGTATAAAGTAATGCCAAGAGTTTTAATTGGTTCGGTAACTGTAGTAATTGGTATTAACTTGATGGGATTTATTCCTGGATATATTGGAGATACTGGAAATATTGGACTGGTAATTGCACTTATTACAGTATTAGCAATTGCAATTTCAAGCCATTACTTTAAGGGCGCGCTAGCTATGTTCCCATTCCTAATTGGAACACTAGTTGGCTATATAATTGCAATTCCTTTTGGGCTTGTTGATTTTTCTGTATTTAATAATATTCATTTAATTAATATTCCAACTTTCGCTTTTATGAATATACATAAATTAGATAGCTCAATTATTCCAATAATTATTATGTATATTGCATTTACAATTAGCGCTATTTGTGAGTGTCTAAGTGACCATGCAGCCCTTGGTGGTATTATTGGTGTAGACCTTTATAAAGAGCCTGGTCTTGCAAGAATTTTTGTTGGTGAAGGCGCCGCGAACTTAATGACTAGTTTCTTTGGCGGACTTGGTGCCTGTTCTTATGGCGAAGGTGTAGCTGCAGTTGGATTTAGTAAATGTGCTTCAACAAAAGTTACTCTTACTGCTGCGCTTATGATGATGGCACTTGGATTTTTTGAACCAGTTCAAGCATTTATAGCTTCAATTCCTTCTTGCGTAATTGGCGGCGGTACTGCTTGTGTACTATATGGATTTATTAGTTCAAGTGGTATTCGTCTTCTGAAAGATGTAGATTTTAATAATCAAAAGAACTTAATTATTTGTTCTGTAGTGTTGTCATTAGGTATTAGTGGTGTAGTGCTTGGCGGCGATGTATTTAGTTTAAGCGGAACTGCTCTCGCGCTAGTAGCTGGAGTTATCTTAAATCTTATCTTAAAGGAGAAGAAAGCATGAAACCTTTTGTAGTTTATATAGATGTAAATACAGATGAAATTACTTTGTCTAAAAAAGAATTTGAAAAATTCTTAAAAGAAGCCTATGAGCAAGGCCATGATGAAGGATATAATAAAGGTCTCGTCCAAGGTCGTTCATATTCAGGTTGGTGGAATAGTCCACAAATAACAACTAGTGAAATTAGATATGGTACTGTTTCACCATCAGAGCCTAATCCAATTACAATAACTTGTGATAATAATAATAAAAAATCAACAGCAGTAAATGATATTATATCTAATCTATTTAACAGTGTAGGAGATTAATATGAGAAAACTTAAAATTACAGAAGAATTTAAAGCCTATACAGAAGAAGAAGCAATTCAGGCCCTAAATGACCTGCGCGCGAATCAAAATAAAGAAGGATACACACTCGGCGCTAATGGATACAAATATAAGACAAAGAAAGCAAAAGGTGAAGTTGTAGCCGAAGCTTGGATTGTAACAGCAACAAAGATTTACGGTGAGGTATGGGAAGATGAATGAAGAAAAAATTGAGCAAATCATGAAAATGAGCGACAATTCAATTGAAGCTGTCGGCGATATACTTGATAATCCTGAAGCAAATGGTCTTGACATTCTTGCTGTTCTTCTTGCCATGCCTGACGAAGATTTTGAAATCATTCGCCCGCTTTTCCAAGAAGAAATGGCAAAAGCTTATGAAGACCCGCAGAATCAAATAGCGATGGTAAAGATGTTTGCTCAGTCTGGTATTTCTATTGACGACATTGTTAATAATAGTGATGAAGTTATTAATGAATTATTTAATAATGGAGATATAAATTTAAGTGACTCAAAGAAAGATTTTATTAAATTCTTATTCCTAAGCGCAGCTAATTCAATTTCTTCTTCAACTATTAACCCTGCACATACAGTTGAAATTCCAGTTGTACTTTGTAGAGAAAATGCAAAGCTTCCCACTTATGCAACTGATGGTGCTGGCGCGATGGACATTTATTCACCAGAGGAATATACAATTGAGTGCGGTGAAACAGTTATTATTCCTATTGGTATTAAAGTCGCAATTCCTCACGGTTATGGTCTACTTATTCAACCACGTTCTGGTATGAGCGCGCGCATGAAAATTCGTATTCCAAATACTCCTGGTCTTATTGACGAAGATTATCATGAAGAGATTGGAGTTATTGTTGAGAATATTGACCAACAAGTAAAAGATGTAGATATTGACCCAGTAAGCGATCATACTGATCTTGTAAAACTTTATGGAAGTCCAATCACTATTGGTAAAGGTGAACGTTTTGCTCAGATGCGTCTGGTTGAGATTCCTCGTGTGAGATGGCGCCAAGTTGAAAGCTTTGGCGGTTTTACAGAAGATCATGGCGCCGGCTTTGGGAGTACTGGGGTGAAGTAATGTGGCCCGCATATCAATCGAAGATATAAAGTAGGAAATTTCAGCTGATAAATGGATACTAATAAGTGAAACATATTAGAACCTCGATTCTAATTTGGAGTTTAAATGTGATAAGGGGCATGCAGTAATTGCCCCTTGGAAAAAAATTAGAGAAAACCGCATATGTCCAATTTGTATGCGTGAGCGCCTACGTACAAAAGAATTTAAAAATACCAAAAAGAAAAAAGGTGAATACCGTATTCTCGCGCTTGATTAGGCGACACATACAAGTGGCTATGCAGTTTTTAATAATAAAAATCTAATTGATTATGGAAGTTATATAGCCTCTGGAAATGATGATATCGAAAGAAGTGTGGATGTTAAATAGTGGATGATTTCTTTAATTGATTAGTACGAAATAGATTTTGTTGGATTAGAAGGTATTTAGTATCAATCAACTGCTGGTGTTACTACTTTTGAAACGCTCGCGCGCCTTCAAGGTATACTTGCCGCGACTTGTGTGGAAGAAAAAGTGCATTATAAAATTGTACCAACTAATACTTGGCGTCTACATTGTGGTGTAAAAGGTCGTACAAGACCAGATAAAAAACGTAGTATGCAGATGCTGGTTAAAGAATGGTTTAATTTAAAACCAACAGAAGATGAATGCGATGCCATTGGCATTGGGAAATATTTTAGTGATATATAGTCTCCAAAAGTGGAGATAGTTAATTGGGAGGAAGAATGAATATGATTGTGTGTACATGTGATACTTGTGGAAGAGTTGTAAAAGCTTGGAGTACATTAAGTATAAATATTCATGGGGAACTATGGAAAAGAGAAGTTTGTAATGATTGTTACAAAAGTATAAAAAATAAAATTGATACTTTTATTGATAGTATTACAGTAACAAATCCAGAGGAAAACACAAATGACGAATAAAGAAATCTTAAAAGTTGTAAAGGGGCTTGATGATTTAGGTTAGTTAAAACTTGCTTTAAATATTAAAACAAGTTATAATTTAGCAAGAATTAAAGCGATTCTTTCTCCATTTGTTGACACGATTCAAGAAAAACAAATGGAATTATATAGAAAATATGGAGAAGAAAGTGATGGGACTATTACAGTTCCAAAAGAAAAGATTCCACATTTAGAAGCAGAATTAGATGAATTATTAAATATTGAAAACAAGGTACAATTAATGAAGTTGAAATTAGAAGATTTCGGTGATGTTGAAATTCCATTTGATGTGATAGAAGAATTGTTACCTGTTATAATTGAGGAATAAAACACAGAGCATAAGCTCTGTGTTTTTATTATCCCTATAAACCAACTTGTATAGAAGTACCATTAACATTAATTTTTCCATAAACAATTTGATTAACCTAATCAACTGAAGTAATAGTTCCTTCAACGTAAGAAGGCAAAGATTGCTATGGCACAGACATACTAGCAGTAGCAAATGCACCACTATTACCATATGTAGCATATGAAATTATTGCTCCATTATACTCATACACATGTCCTGTTGCCCCATTAATAACATTGTTCTGCCCAATGGTTATACCATCAGTTTTACCAGAATTATACATTACCTTCCATATAGTTCATTATTCTATATGTGTTCCTTTATGAACTACTCATACTTTCATATGAGATGAGACTATATCTTCACCCATTTCTGGGGCCTCCCGCTTCGACCCACTTGGGCCTACGTCTTTCGACTAGTCGTTGAACGTTCGACCGCACAGCGGCCGCTTCGCTGCTGATTGTCCATATATCTTATTATTTTTTAAACATTCACGTTTGAAATTACTTTCTACGTTGTAGTAAATAAGCTTTAGGAGTTTCCAGCAATTAGAGAGGTTTATAGACATCTAAACTTATAGTCCAACGTCTTTAGGGGTTGTATCGCCCCAACTATGAAGGTAATCAATATCATCGGATGTAAGCACAGAACTCACAATAACTAAACTATCAGCAGTAGTAATTGCTCCACCGGTTGCCAACCAATTATCTACTGTAAGATTAGTATCTAAATATATATCACTTGAATTACCAGCAGTTAATGTTTGCCCATTACCAAATTCAATTACATTATCGGTAATTGTCATTTTACCAACCTCAATTGTACCTCCATTATATAAAGCAATATTAGTACCAGTAAAACCGCTAGAATCCATACCCCAACCACCGACTTCACCAGCAGTAGCTTTTAAACTATCTGTAACTATTGTATATTCGTTTATTTCATATGAATTCCCACCAGAACTTAAATAAGTACCTTTAGTAGGATTATATATAGAATCTTCAGTAATATTCCATCCAGCAATTGTGCCATAATCAGCAAGAATATTATGAAAAGTACCTTGACCTTCATTATCTAATTCCCACTTTGTTTTTCCGCCAACTATACATTTAATATTACCAGATGAATCTATAGTAATATTTCCACCAGTTAATGTTTTATTATTAATAGTCCAACCGCCAATACGACCCCCGGCAGCATAAACTTCTCCATCAATTGTAACGCCAAACTTATTACCGGCGATTATATAATATTTATGGCTATCTCCTCTACTTGGTTCCCCAGTACCTTCCTATGGATTGCCTATTTTTGATAAATCTGCTACTGTTGAATCAGGTCCAAGTATAGTCCAATCTTTCCCTTCTGAAAATAAACCAAGCGTACCACTATTATTAACTGTATGATAAAACGAATCTTTAGTTAAATTCCAGCCACCGATAGTATCATCGCCTTCGGAACTAACATTAAATATATTCTATCCTTCAGCGTCTCTAATCCAAATACCATAGTCAACAATTACATGCTAATTATCATATTTTCTACCTATCTAAATTCGATCTATATCCCTAGGAGGTATTAAATCAGGATTATGTGTCTTTAATAATATATCATTATCAGTAGATATTTCCAAAGAAACTGGGACTCGTATTGTTTGTCCATCTTTATTCCTAACTAGCTATGTTCCACTTTCAAGTTTAAAAGTAATTTGATCATCACCATTAGAATCTTCTTCACTAACAATCTATAAACTACTCGCGCCGGATGCTCCGTGTAAAAAGAAACCTTTCCATGTTAAACCAAATCTTATATCAGAATTTGGTTCAAGTACATGAGTAGTTGGATTTTCTTTATACCAAATAGTATCTTCTGTACTTGGTACGAAATCTTCTTTCCCAGCATATCCATAAATACCAAACTAATCAAATCTTACATATTTACTAAAAGCAAAACTTTCAGTTTTTGGTTTTCCGCCTTCATAAATAATATTACCTTCGTTATCTCTTACAACCACTACATTTATAGTATAAGCGTTAATACCATTACTATCCCATCTAAATGTTGGATGGTTGCCATCATATACATAAATTTCACTAGTATTAATACGACCAGCAGTTAATACGTCAGTACTAATACCGTCTCCACGTATTGCATTTTTCCAAGTAGCGCCGCCATCATTACTAAGAAATAGTCCACCAGCCATCATTTTAAGTTTTAATGCTGCATTTCTATCATCAGTAATTGTAATACCAGTTGAATCCCAAACTACCTATTGATTACTTGCATTTAAAACCCAGTTTTCATTATAATCAAAAGTATCTTGTAATAAATCAAAACTTAACGTCTTATCTGGATTTATCGCGCCTGCAGCTCTTTCATAACCACCTGCTGCGTATTGTAGGCTTTGAGTTGTTGCTGTTATACGCTGGAATAAATCATCAAACTAAGTCTTATAATTCTATACTTTAATTATATCTTTCTCTGGTGCATCAAAATAAGAAGTAACTTCACTAATAATAATTTTTAATTTATATGGAGTTATGCCATCTTTTGCGTATCCAAAGAAATCACGATCTATAACATAACATATATCGCCAACATTAAAGACTTTTGAACTAAAATCTTCAAGTGCGGCCAGGCGCATTACATTTATATCATATTGAAGTTGTGGTCGAGACGATGTATAAGCTACATCAATTGCATCAATATAATATTTATCATCATCTATATAACTTTGATCTTGCCATGTGCCTTCTTGAATATACCGTGCATACTTCTTAAAGAAATTTGTATGTAAAGCTTCAGTTAATGCCGCAAGCTCTTCCTAACGATCAACACGCGCCTCAATATAATCTCTTAATTTTTCTATACTTCCTTTTATATGTCCATTATCGGTATCATATCCAATTATATTATCTAACTATGTTTTCGTAGAAGTTCTATTATTTTCTAATTGACCAATAGCGTTCATTAAAGACTACACTTTAGTATGATCTGTATGAGACTATACATATTCACGTGTTTTTTCAGAATTAAATTCTTCAGTACAAGCTAATGTTGTAACATCTGCTTTACACTTCTCAAGCTCTTCTAAAATCGCTTTATATTGCGCTTGAAGTACTATTAACTATGATTCCTATTTAGTTAATTCTGTTCTTTTCTAAACTAAAATATCTGTTATTTCATCATACTCTTTATTATAAGCATGCAAATAATAATAATAACCTAAATAATTATTTGAAGAACTATATAAATCTCTATTAATCATCTACTCATTAAGTAGCCCTTGATTTATATAATAACCAAAATCTAATATAAAATTTTCTTTTGTATAATTTAAATTACTGCGCGCAATAGTACAGAATCCATTTTTAGCAAAAGTATTATCATTTGGTAAAACCAAAACTTTAGTTGTCAAGCTATCGGATATAACTTTTCTTTTAATGTTCTTTAAATCAATGCCATACTCAAAGCTCCAACCTAGGTCAATGCCAATATATTCAACTAATACGACTTTTTTATTAGGTAAGCCTTCATCATTAAAAGTAGTTTTACCTGTTTCATCATGGTCTATTTCAAATCTAACCCAACATTCAAAGCTTTCTGCAATAGACTAAAGAATATTAAAGCGATTTGAATTTTTTGCTTCAATTGTAGCAATCTTTTCATAATTATTTGTTACTGGTACAAAACGTGATTGTTCTTCTTCTCCTTCATAGATAAAAGATAAATCTTCTACATTTTTTACGTTATTATGGTCTGCATTATAATATCTATAAATTGTTTTCGCTACTGATTGTAAAGATACCTCGCCCGGATTAATCCGACCTTCTGTAGCATTTGAGTCATAAGAAGTTACACCAATTTCATATTTAAAAAACTAAATATCCTCAATCCATCTCGTAGTGTTAGAAGAAACTTGAATAAAGAAACCTAAAGAATTAATATCATTCACAGGACAAGAAGTATTACAAGTTAAAATGTACTCATTCCAATTATCATTTTCAGTTCTAGTATCTACATCAAAATAATTTAATCCAGATGGCTAATAATTATCATTTGTTGCTATAATTGGCAAAATTGAATCATCATGAACATAAGAACCTGGTTCATCAGAAACATTTGTTTTTGCTTTTACTCTAAAAACATATTTTTCTCCTTTATGAAAACCACCAGTATTACCATTCTTAATATCTCCCTAACTAGGAGTTAAATATGCTTGATTAGAACTTATAGCTGAATTATAAATATAACCAGAGTTTACTTTTAAATAACTTGTCGCTCTATAATCAGTAACACTTGAAGTTCTTGTGAACTTTGGATATAACCCCCAATTTAATTCATTCTCAGGCTATGCAATCCATCCATCTAATCCAGTAAACTTAGATGGATTTGCAATTAAATTAACTACTGTTATCGGGTCACTAAATTCTGTTTTTGTATATCCATATACTTTTTTATTGTTATTCTCTGAATCAGTATAAACATTTACATATCTATCAAATAATTTATCATACTCGCTTTTTTGAGTTTTAACTAATCGTTCAGCTCTATACTAATCAGAAATACCATTAGCAGTATTTACATCTATAATAAGTGAATTATTTATATAGCAATATACATGCCCAGCCGCCTTTTGAGCCATTACTTCTACTGTATAGCAATCTCCATTTAAAACCAACATATCATTCTCATCAGTAGCATAACCTTCTGATGCATATAAAAACTATATATTAGTTTTTTCTTTTTCTTCGTTAGTTACATCAACTATTGAAGAATAAAATATTAATATTTTTTTATTAGAAGGAATCTAAATAATTGTATCTCCTAATGGAGACTATTTTATAGCTTGAAATGATCGAGGAATATTTACTTCATAAACTGCTTCTTCTGTTTTCTGAATAATCTTAGTAGAATTAGTAGCATCAAAATACCATCCACTATTTTCTAAAACACTTGATGCCAATTCAGAAGCTGTACCAGTGTTATTCTATAAATCTAAACTATACTCTAAATTATAACCATTACGACTTAATTCTGTAATATAACTATCTTTACAAGTATAGGTAATACTTTTATTAGAAGTGTCTTCTTCTAAATTCTTAATTAAAAGATCATACCATTTATCTTTCCATAATACTTTTACTTTTCTTTCATTTATTAATAAATTTAAAAAGGGATTTAAAAATTTCTCACCAGTTATTTCATCAGTATAATACTAATACATTTTAAAAGTAAAAGTATTAGTACCGTTTACATTATTAACTAATTTTGGTTCAACCGCTCGTGCGCCCGCGCGCATAGTATCAGAACCAATAGTACATAATTTTCTTTCATTTAAAAATGGGGTGCCATTCGGACTAGTATCCGGATAATCTTCCCATAAACTTATTTCGTATTTATCCATTTACTCACCCCTTAATAATATAAA
This sequence comes from Isotricha sp. YL-2021b, assembly GCA_023805745.1. Taxonomy (NCBI): domain Eukaryota; phylum Ciliophora; class Litostomatea; order Vestibuliferida; family Isotrichidae; genus Isotricha; species Isotricha sp. YL-2021b. The sequence continues at coordinate 66,480 of JAJJKW010001474.1, read as the reverse complement.
TAATTAAATTTAATTGAATCCCAATCAACATTAGCAGTTAAAATATTTCTATCGGTCGGAAGTAAAAAGAAATCTCCAGAAGTAATAAATCTATTATATAAAGTTCCAGTTTTCTTAAAATTACTATCTAACCCCTCAATTAAATGAGTACGATTATCAATACAAATATAAACATCATTAATATTTATTTTATTAATATTTTCTATATTTAAAATTCCTGTTGTTTTATTATTTGTATTTAATTCTAAATTAATATTTTTATTAGTATCATTAATAGTATAATAAATTTTAATAGGGACTTCAAGATCCCCCATATTATTTAACTCTTGTTCTTTTTTTGACCCAATAACTATTTCTTTCGTACTTAAAGCGTATGGGTAATAAGCTACAAGATTAACGCTGCCCTCACCTTTATAAATTTTAATTTCTTCGAAAGCAAAACTAATATATTTTAATGTAGGGGGTGCACTACATTTAACATAATATTTTTTATAAGTTGCTTCATCAAAAATTAATTCTTGCACACCTTTAAAACCAAATACTTGTCTTAATCTACGAATATCTTCATCTCGTAAATCATCAAAAGCAAAATCAATAGTAAAAGGCTTTTGTGTATAAAATGTATTCCAATAATAAACTCCATCTCCACCTGGAACCTAAACAGTTGAATCACTAAAATTTGGTATAAATGTTTCACTGTATCGGTCACCACTACTTACCCGTGTTATATTTAATTGTGAAGAATGAACATTCCCTAACTGGAAGCCAAGGAAATCTCCACTGTAAACACTCATATCTTATTCCTCCTTTTTAGAGGGGCTATTATAGCCCCTCTATTCCTGTCTTAAAGTAGAATCATCTTGAAAAGTTTACACTATTTACATTTCTATAATTACTTGCATCGTAAATATCAGATTTTACTCTATCAACCATACGATCAACATCATAATCATTACTAATTTCGCCTACATTCATAGTAAGTTCAACATATACATTTCCACCAAGATTATTAGTTGTACTATTACTGCTACCAAGCATAGACGGAAGAATATCAGCCAGTTTCAAAAATGCATCAGTCTAGCGTGCATTAAGTACATATTCTGGATCATTTGCTGTACCATCAAGCCAAGCCCAACCAGTTCTTGTATTCATGCCACCAGTTGCATACTAAAGTTTCTGACTCGTTACAGAAGAACTTGGAAGCATTGCCCATACTCCAGCACTTAAGCTATCAAAACCTTCAGCCATTTTTAATAAATAAGCTCCCGCCTAGTTAGCTGCAGTAATAAGATCGTTACCCCAAACTTCTCTTTGTTGCTCACTCATCGCGCGCCAGCCTTCTGCATTTTGAAGTATTTGTTCTAATTCAGTACCATGAATTAATGAACCATCCTCACTAATACCTTCAGCGAGAAGCTATGTAACTTCGCCCCAAAGAGCACCAGATTCTTGCCAATATTCAAGTTGTTCTGTCATTAAAGCAATTTGTTGTTGACGTTGTTCTGCCGCCAGATCATTTGCCTCTGATAATCTTTCTAATTGCTAATCAATTAAAGCATCAGTATAATCTTGACGAGTTTCATTAAGCTATCTTTCTAACTCTCTAACTTCACCCTCGTTCGCGCCTGTAGTATCACGACGTAAATATGCTAAACGTGCTTCCATATTAGCAATATTATTTTCAGTATCTGTATTATCTCTAATCTAACGAGAATATTCAACTTCTTTTTGAAGAGACTCAAGAATTGAAGTATTTGTATCATTTAAAGTATCATTTAAACTAGTTAAATTATCAATTGTGTCTTGATAAGATCTTACAACTGCATCCAGGATACGTTGCTAAAATTCTGTAAACTCTTGTAAATACCGATCTTCTAATTCTTTAATTTGACCTTCAATATCCCATAAAGAATCACGTGCAGTATCCATTTGATCTTGGATTTTTTCTACTTTACTAATTAAATCAGTAACTTCATCATAAGTATCTTTATCTTGAATAGCTTCAATAGCATCCCAGTCTATTTCAATCGTTTGGTCACGATCATTCCATTGCACATAATTACCATATCCACTGATACCTATTTGCTCTGCCATTTCTTGACGACGACGAGTTAAAGCTTCAATTTCATTATCGCGTTGAGTATACAAATTATTAAGTTGGTCTTGAGTTACATTATACAAATCGCGACCAGTCTTAGAAATATCATGGAGATAACGGTCATGCTTTTCAGCAAGTTTAGTTTGGGTACGTTCTAATTCGGAGATGTCCTCCATAAGATTATAAAGCCAATCAAGATCATTTTCCCAAACGGTTGGAGTTGAATTATCAGAACTATCACTACCAGAACCACTGGACCCGCCAGAACGCCCGCTTCTTTGTGCACGTCGTTCTGAAATTTTTGTTCTATTCCAACCACCAGTAGCATATGATCCAAAATATCCACCATTGGCAAAACTAGAATTACGAAGAATACGAGATGTTTCTTGAGCATTAAATACTCTATCCCCAGGCTATAACATTCGAAATTCTGGGCCATTTGAACCAGTAATATATGCATATCCTAATTCTTTATTCCAAACGATTTCTGGAGCTTCTTCACCAGTTAAAGCAAAACCAGGTTGTAAAAATCTATTACCACTACCGCCAGCTAATGACTATACATAACCACCAGCTGCCCCTGAAGAAGTACCTGGAGCAGTAGGACGATTTGTCTCTATATAATCAATATAGATTGTAAAATGCTACCCATCAAGGGACATACGAATATTATTTGCACCTGCATATCCACCATTTGTAACAGCACTCATTACATTTTGCTATAATTGTGATGGACTTATTCCATTTAAATCGCCAGTAAGAACTGTGGTACCTTTTGATGATGAAGTTTCTAACGCTTGAGTAAGCTATTTTTCAAATTCAGATGTATTTGCATCTACTGGAACAACACGATTTTTATTTGAAGCCTATTCTATTGTTGATTCATATTTAGTAGTGTCTGCGTCTACAGAAATGGTTGTAGATTGTGTCTCAAAACTAGTACTTTTACTTGTATCAGCATCTCCAGTCTTGGGGCTAAATTGTATGCCATCTAAACCACTCTAAATTACTTTTACAAACTCTTCAGCGATATTTACAAATCTACCTTCAAAATCTGTAAGATCTATATCAGCCAATTTCTATGCTGCGAGTTCGTATTCAGCAGAATTAATTCCTTCTTCTATTTTAGCTTTCGCAGCAGTTTCTAACCCTTGAACAGAATCAGCCGTAACATTTGCTTCTACCTATTTTGCAGTAATATCACCAGTTTCAGCATCTATATCTATATCTTGAAATTTTACTGTTTTACCTAAAGCAGCACCCTCTAGTTCTCCTATCCAAGTATTTATAACTTCATCAGCTTGGGCCTAACTCATCCCTGTATCTAATAAACCCTTTACAAGAATATCATAATCATAAACAATTTTACTATCTTTTAATCCAGATGCCGCGGCCTAAAAAATCTTTTCTTTCTAATCTTCAAGCTAATCAATTATTGCATTTGTATCTAATGGATTCCCAAATTCATCAGTTAATTTAATGATAGTTGGAATTTTTACTCCTAATTCTTGTACTGACCCACTAACTTCTTCAATTGTCTTATTATAAGCTGTTGCTAAAGTCTATAATTCAGCTTGAGTTGCAGTTGACCCTTCTCCGGTTTTCTTAACAAATTCTTCAATAGCAACATTATAATCATTAGTTTCTAATTCTAACTTTAATTTTGGCATGTGTGCCATAGCACCTTCAATTAATGCCATAGCAGAATCTGCTGAAATCTATAACTCACTTGCAATACTGTCTCTTAATCGCTAAGAAGTCTATTTATCAACATCCCAATTAAATACATCTGCATCTCCTTCCTATCCAGCAAAAGAAATTCCAAATTTACCAGCTTCGGCCATTTGATGCATAAAATCATAACTTTCTTCATCTGCCCAACTTCTTAATTGCTCTATTTGTGTTTTTGCCATTGAAGTAAATTCTTCAATACCCATAGAGCCATATTGACTCATAAAACTATCATATGCTTCTTTACCAAAAAGTTGAGTATAAATATTTTTATACTATTCATTACCAAATTCTAAGTTATCAGTCATTTGAAGTAACTGATCTGCTAAACTAACAACAAAATCAGTACCTTCACCATAATCAAGACCAGCATTAAAATTCTGAATAGTATCATGCAAATCTAAAATTAAATCATCTAGATCTGCAGTAGCATCAAAAGCATCAAGAACTGCATCAGTTAATCCTTCCATCGGCGCGCCATCATTAATTGCATTAATAGCTTCTGCCAACTGATTAGCGCTAATTTCAGTATCATCTAAAAGTGTTTTTAAATCTCCACATTCATTAGATAATTCCACAATATTTTTTGCACTTATTTTGCCATTTTCTTCTCTAAATTTAGCAACACTTTCAGATAACTTTTCATAATCTTCTGTCTAAAAGAAACTTTGGATTCTTCCACTACGACTAAAAGCTTCAGAATTAGCTTGTTTAATATAACCAATATATTGTTTTACTGTTTCACTAGCAGTTTTTTCAACTTCTGTTAATTTTTGAAAAGCTCTAATAGGATTATCTAAGTTAATTGAATTAAATAAATTAATAAGAGATTGTGCTTCACCAGAATTTAATAACCCTTGTAAATCTTGATGTAAAACTCGTTGGCCTTCCCCGCCTTGCTCACCAAGTAAATTACCGCTAGAAGTTAATAAATCAAGTGCAGTTTTTAATTCATCTGAATTAAGACTATTAATAAATTCAATAGTAGCGTTATCTAATGCTTGCGCATTATTTTTTAGCATACTTTCAAAAATATTTGTTCTTTGCTATTTTTGGAAAGCTTGGATTTCTTTCGCACGAGCACGTAAAACATCATATATAACTTTAGGTTCTTTACCAATAGCCGTTGCAAAAGCCTCAATCTCTTCTACACCAAAATTAAAGATATCTGCTAAACTATCAGTATTATCAAGATTAATATTTGCTAATGAAATAGACAAACCATCTGCAACCGCTGCAGAAAGTATATTTGTATCAAGTTCACCAGAAATTAACTAATCTTCTAATTGTTCTAATGTAGTCTAATCAATTTGCTCTCCAGTATACTAAAAAACTCTACTAAGCGTTTCGGCCAAAGATTGCTCAATATCAGCTCCTAATTTTTCACCAAGTTTTTTATCAGAGAGTTGAATCATTGAAGTATAGCCTAATTGAGCAAGTTTTCTAGAAGCTTCTGATAATTTATTAAATTCAGTAATTGTTGTGGAATAATTATCTTCAATAGACTCTTGAATAGGAGTTACTAAATTAATTCCAACCTATGAAAGTAATCCATCTGTAGATGATAAATCATCCAAATAAGTACCAGTCTATTTATAATTTTCTACTTCAGGCTAAAGATTTTGAGCCTATTTAAAATACACATCTGCATCTGCAAAATAAGAATTAATTGATGCTTTAGTTGCTTCTTTCGCTGCTTCAATTGCTGCTTCAGTTACTTTATCAGCATCTAATGTTAATACTAATTCACCAGTAACATCAAAATCAGTATCAAGAAAACGAGCATAATCTGGATTTTTATCAATTGCTTCTAAAATAGCATTATTTCTTTCTTGAATTGCATTTCTTCGCTCTTCAAGAGTTGAAGCCTATTCAACTGCTTGTGAATATTGCTCATAAGTATTTTTTAATTGCTAAATAGATTGCGATGATGCTTTTGCTTCATCTGCTGTTTTCTGCATTTCCTCAGCGTATTTACGAGCTACATGCAATTGACCAGATGGAGTCCATTTTTCCCAAGCTTTGTATGCAGCAACAACTCCGAGCGCGGCTGTACCTACAGCTACAAGAGCAGTAGCTATACCAGTTAATCCTGCAGTCATACCAGCAGAACCAGATAAACTAGCACCAATACCCCAGTTACCAAAACCAGAACCCATTATAGTCCCAGTGCCAGTAGCAAAAGTACCTAAATTTTTCGCTGCACCCCAAGCCTTACCAGCACCAACTTTTGCCATATTGCCTATACCAGCAAATGGATTTAAAAATCCAGCAAGTAATGCGCTACCTTTACCACGCCCTGCAAGATTAGCTAAAGTACCAGTAGCATTTGCTCCAACAGCCGCTGTAGACATTGCTTTTGCTATATCTAATGGAGCTTTACCAGCCGCAGCTAGCCCAATATTAGAAATACTAGCAGTTAAACCGCTAAGCAATGTTTTGCCCGCGCCTAAACTACCAAATAAAAGTATGAGTTTAGAAATGCTATTAATAACTCCACCGACACCTTTATCAAGCAAACCAAAACCACTAGTAAGAGCATTAATACCATTAAGTATATTAGTTAATAAATCAACACCAGCTTTAACAAGATCGCTATTAAGAATACCCATAGCGAACTCGTTCCAAGCATTTTTTAAACGAGCAAGTTTAGATTCAAGTGATTCTTGTGTTTTAGCAAACTATTTTGCGGCCGCGCCATTTGCATTATATGCTTCGCCAACTAATTCCTAAGTACGAGCATAGTCAGACATTAATGCAATAAAACGAGATTGTTGACGAGAACCAGCAGCCTAAGTAGCAATATATCTTTGCTACATAGTAGTAAGAGAATCCCATTTAGAAGCTAACTCCATGAATATATCATCAAGTCCAACTTCTCCTAAAAAATATTTATTTAAATCAATACCAGCAGTACGAAGAGCCTAAGATACTTTATTAACATCAATAAGTTCTCCGTCTTCACTAGTACCTTTAAGTTCTCCTTCATCTACTAACTTTTTAACTTCTGAAAATCTTGCAACAACAGTTTTTAAAGCAGTACCAGCAGTCTCAGCAGATTCACGAGTAGTCTCAATAATTTGTGCTAAAAATGCCGCAGTTGTTTCAAATTCCATATTTGCACTATGAGCCAAAGATGCAACTTTAGTCATAGCTGTTGAAATTTCATCAACATTAGAAGCAGAAATTGCAGCCAATCTTGAATATACATCATCAATACGCTATGCATTCGTAGTATTAATTTCCATATTAAAACCACGAATAGCGTTTGTCATACGGTCAGTTGCAACAGCAGCATCAAGTCCAGCAATACGAGCCATCTTCAATGTCTCATTAGACATTGCCATAACTTCATTAGTCTTTAAACCTTGTTGGTAGTAAAGAGTAGCGGCTTCATATGCAGCTTTAGTAGAAACGCCAAGTTCATTCGCGCGCTTGGTATAGTCAGGAAGCTAAGCCCACATATCACCAACTGAGAAATCAGTAACAACTGCCGTCTCAGTCATAGCTTTGTCAAGTTCTTTAATTGTATTATAGGCTTCGCGCATTGTACGCTTTACTAAATTTATAGCATTATTTAAGCCAAAGAAATATTGAATACGAGATTTTAACTAATCTATTTCTTTAGCCTAGGTATTAAATTGCTCAAGAGCATCCCCAGAATCACGGACATTATGACTTAGATCTTCAAAAGGTTTACTAGCCCCATTAACAGTATTTTCTACCGTATGTAAATTATTATTTAATTTTTGTAGTTCTTGATTTAAATATGCCTAAATTGCATCTGCCGCGCCTTTTGTGTCTTGAGAAAACTTAGACATATCCATACCAGTTAAACGGCCGATATCATCTAATAAAGATTTTAAACCTCCACCCTAACCGGTACTTTGTATATTAGCTAAATCCTACTTATACTAATTTAATTTATTAGTAGCTTCAGTAAGTTTAGTATTTAAATCAGCCAAATCTTTTGCTTGTTTTTCAAAAGTAGTAGAATTAGTTTTCTAACTGGCTAGTCTTTCTGCATTTTGTCTTGCTACAGTTAACTAATCATTAACATCTTTTATATCCTAAACTAATTGTCTATAACGGCTACTTTTATTAGGCTAACTTAAAGATCCTCTCATCTATTCTTCTTGAGAGTTTAATTGCTTTAATTTATCTTCTAAATTATTAACTTCTTGCTCTGCTGTCTTTAAATTATCAGTTAACTATTTATACTAATCTCCTGTTAGGACCTATTTTCCCTAGATTTTAGCAGCTTCCGCTGTTAATTTGTTAACTGCTGTCTATGCTTTATTAATCTCTTTTGTAGTGCTAGCCATATTGGCTTGATACTATTTAACAGCATTAGTTGCATCCTAAATATTCTAAGTAATTTTTTGAGGAAATAGTTTTTCTAAATCTTTAGCATTAAGCTTTGCTAAATCTCGAACCTAAATTTTTAACTTTTCAAAAGCATCTGTAACTTTTGCAGCCTAAGTTTCTAATTTTTTAAAATCGGTTTTACTAGTTATATCTTTACTAGCTGCAACCTCAAAAGCCTAAATTTCTTTTTGTAATTTATCAAAAGTACCTTGTAATCCTTTTATTACATTCTATGGTAAATGTAATCCATTAAGCGTACTCTAAATTTGCCCTAGTGCGCCTTTCATTTGGCTAACATTTAAGTTAGCATCAAATGTTAAGGTAAATTTCTATCCTGCCATTCTTTACACCTCATAAAATAAAATCAGCATTAGCTAAAACTAATGCTGACAATTTTACATATCACTATCTATATCGTTATCCAAGAAGTATATTTCCATTACATAACTATTCCTTCTTGAATCAGTTGGCACGCCTTCCGCATTAAAATTCCCAACTACCGGATTTGCCTACGTACCCAATCTCATAGATAAGCCAGACATTAATTTTAGTCTTGGAATTTTAATAATTCCTGTAGTAATAAGTCCAGACGTATCGTCCTTTAATCTCGTTCTTCCTTCTAACTCTAAAAATCCCTATAAAAATTGCTACCCAATTTTTGCTATAGTTGCACCATCTTCGTAATTATATCTATAACGCATTATTACATCTTTATATGGTTCTCTAATTTTAAAATGAATACCAGATGGTTCAACTTCAATTTTATTCCCACTTTCTTTATCATATACAAAAATCTAATCAACTGGAGTTTTGGTTGGCCGTAAAATACCAATTTCATCACTTTCAAGTTCATCATCATAAGTAATTAATAATGGCTCTTCGTTTGAAACGGATATAACTTTTGCATTATTTAATAATCCAAACTAAGTTTTTGAAAAAACTCCCTAAGTAAAAGAAAACCCCATTGATTTTGTAGTTTCCCAAAAGACATGTCCTCTATTGTCGTAACCACCACGCGCCGCGACATATTCTTTAATTTCATTAAAATTACTTAACTAAATTTTATCAAAAACAGCAATACTTTCTCCAGCACTAAATTTAACTCCATTTGCTTCTATATCATAAGTAGCTTTTAAATGAACATTCTCTAAAACTTTAAAAGAACCTATATCCATACCTTTTACCTCCAAAATAAAATAGCGAAGGAAGTATCCTTCCTCCGCCATTTATAATTAATTCAATTAACCAGCAGCACCATCATCAGTTGTCACAGGTATCTCAAGGTCGTACTGCACTAACTTCATCATTTCGCCAGATTCTGGACGAAGAACGGTCAGGTTCATATTAAAGGTTGAAGGATCGCCTTCAGCTTCAAGAGTGATTGTCTGCTCAGCAGTCAGCTTAGCCTTTGGAACAATGAACTGGAAGAATTGGTCACGACCATCAACGTCGGAACGAGAATAGGTGTCGCCCTGAACATAATATGTACCTGGGAAGGTATCGCCAGAAACAGTAATGGTCTTAGTGGTAGCCTTTACCCAATAGGTAAACATAATCTTATGCCCATCAAGTTCTGAACCAGTAACATCTAATCCAGTTGTATAAAGTGACTTTAACTTAGACTCAGAAAATGCACTATCAAGAACAGTACCATCTTCATCATATAATTTTGCGGTTTCACCAGTAATAATAAAAGCAAGTTGACCAGCTATTTTAATTTCACCGGCAGGAGCAGTAGCTGCAGTACCTAAATACAATTTCACACGCTTACTACCTTCAGTAGCATCATGAATATCAGCAGTAATGTAGTCGTTGGCTAATTTAACTTTATTACTTGCAGCAGTACCGAGACGTGCTACAGCAGTCTTACGAATATAACCACCAGTACCCTGAGCAACAGTACCATCGCCAAGCATAATAGACATAGACTTAGGACTAAATAGAGCATCTTCAAGAGTAAGAGTAATTTCTTTACCATAGTCCCAAGTAATCAGTTTGGGGTTGCCTTTACCACCACGAGCGTCAACTTGTTCAGCAGTCTGCTCAATTGTAGATACTTTCAGAGTATCAAGAAATAGTACAGGAGCACCGGGATTACCAGTGGCAGGATCAATCTTATAGAATGTTACGTCGGCAACTTCTTTAATGCCGTAACGATCTAGAATACTAGCCATTTAAAATGACCTCCTATATTATAAATCTTCAATATTTCTAATCCAAAATTGCGGTTTAACTTTTTTGCTATCCGCACCAGCAATTAAAGACTATATATCAATATCATATTTCTATTTCTCTTGATAGTATCTCATAATAACTGATATGGCGGCCTAGCTTAACTCTCCGACATTAAGTGGAGTTATTCCAATACCCATACAACAAATTGATGCCAAAGTGGCTCCTAAAGTAAGTGAATTTTTAGATTTTGCTTTTACTCTATCGCGTAAACGAGCTTTTGCTTTAAAATACTTTACTTTTGGATTCTCATTTGGATTATATGGCTCAGCTTCTTTCTCACCAACCGCGCGCCGCAGAGCATTTTGAAAATCAAAATAATTATCTTTATTTATCATTCGTAAATCTTCAACAGATTTAACCTTCGGAAGAGTCTCTTTTAAATCACCAATAATAATTAATTTTTGATCTAATAATAGAACTACTGGTTCTTTAATAAAAAACTCTAATCCATCAAGAATAATTTTTTTTATACGCTAATCTTTAGCTAATTCAAATAAATATTCAAAAGGAGTTAGAATAGACTCTATTGGTATTTTCTATTCAGTAAATTCATCTTCAATATCTTCTTGACTACTAAAGAAAAGTTTTTTATAAACTGGATAATTAGATTCAGATAAAATTTCTTTTATTTTCGGCGGATAGATTTTACAAACATTCTAAAATTGAAAAGGAATACTTAAAAAAGAATAGCTATCAATCATAAGAGGTTATATAATATACCATTTCATAACTGCATATTTCATCAGTTAAAAAATTAATCTAAAAATCTCCGCCAGACATTTTACCAAGACCATTGATAGTTTTATTATTTAAAGACTTATGAATTTCTCCCATTATAGCAAATGGCCGCAAATTTGAATCCTTTATAAACCATTGTGTTAATGGTACAAAAACTTCAATAGCAATTTCAAAATCTCTAAATTCTTCATTACCTGGATTACTACGACCGCGCACCACACGCATAGTTACCATACTTTGTGCGGTTTCTTTATTACCAATTCTTGGAATAACTTTTATTAATTGTTCATAAACATTGTTTTTAATTTGCTCAGAAGTTAAATCTTCTTTATTTAATGGGTCTTTATCAGTGTAATAAAGAAGTTTTAATAAATTTTGATTACTCTATAAACGAGAAACTATCTTTTGTAAATTAGGTCCTAAATCTTTTAAATTTCTAGTGCCATTAGCCATTACTCTTGACCTCCATTAAACCAGAAATAATCTTCTGAATCATCTTCCTATTGTTTTTCAGGAGGCGCAGTTAAATCAAATTCATAAATAGGATCAACACTTACAAATTCAACACCAGGAGTGGACTAAATATCAAAACCAGTTACACGATAATATTCTTGAAGTGGTTTTTCACCAATAATAAAATAATCATCAATTTTTAAATTACCATTTGTAGGCATAACAAAGAAACTAAGTTTTAAGTTTTCTTCATATATTGTATCCATGCGCGAACGTGAACGAATCTCATTCTTAAGCATATTATCTTCTTGCCCATACATATAAGCATACGATTCTTGCTCTGACCCATCGCGCGCGGTCCAACGCAGTAAATGCGTCATCTTCAACACAATATATCTATTATACCCACTAGCTTTTATATTCTCAAGATAATAAATCATCCACGGAACTTCAATATTATCTTTATTAGGAATCATCAAAATAGTTCCATTTGGAATATTTAAATCTATATCAGTTAATAAATATTGCCTTGTTTCACTATTATCTTGCTTATTTTTTTCTAAACTACCAGCATAATGTTTCCCTTCATATATAAAATCTACCCTATAAATAGATTTTAATAAATAAAGGTCAAACAGATGCTCTCGTTCCCCTTGAATGCGAGACTGATAATCATTACCGAAGCGGTTAAGCCGCATTTTATAAATATCAAAATAACTCATAATTTTGATAATAAGCTCATACAGTCAAAGACCGTACTTCTAAAATATTCATAACTTAAATAACGAAGTGAAGAAACTTTTGTATATAATCTATAATAATTTATCGTTTTATAGTCCTCTGGATATGACATTAATTCAATTAAAATCGAATCTAAAAACTTTTGCCATTCACGACCTTTTTCATATTCACAAAGTAAACCAAATAAACGATTTTTTAAATTATTATTATATCCTTCTAATACTTCAGCCATCTATTGCAGTCGCCATTTGAGTATAATCAAAAGGCTTCCTCTTTATAGATCTATAATATACAGCCTCTAATTTAGCTGCATTTTTCTTTTCCTATACTAACATCTAATTAAACTTATCAATTAAATTTGCTTGTGAAAAATCTCTTTCATCATAAAGAGGTTTTACATTCTCCCAGGTTAGTATAGTACGATTCAACCACTCACATTTCATATAAGTAGCTAAAATCTAAATTTCTTCGTTATTTAAATCTTCTTCAAACTTTTCTTCGCCAGTTTCTTCATCGGTAATAATTTCAAGAGAAACGCGCGGGAATTTAAACCATGGAAGCGCGCCGTGTAAGATAGACTTCCAGTCCTCTTGCATATCTTCTTCTTCCCATACAGCCCATTCATCATCTAAAAGTTTTGCTAAGAAGGCATCATAAACTACCTAAAGATCAGTCATTTATTATCCCTCCACGCTTTTTCTTAATTCAATCCCCTTTAAAACATTACGTCCACTAATCTCAGTTAGGAAATTAGCCTTAGGAATACTACCATCATCACCATGCTTCATAGCATAATCAACTAATGAATCTAATTGCGCCTTCTTTAACTTTTTAACTTCAACTTTAAACTGCGAAAGCGGCATAATTTTCCAATAACGCTCAAGTTCTTTATCACCAAGATAAATAATTGTTGGGGCTTTTGCGTCTTCTGGCTCTATACCTAATTCCTTCTTTAACTCAAAATCTTCAATATATAAAGTACCATCTTCGACCATATTTTTAAAAGCATCATCATACATAAGTTCTTCAACAACATTACGATCTAACATAACATGAGAACCACGTGCAGGCCAACGACGTGAAATATGTAAATCACTATTATCAATACCACAACGGCCATCAAAGGCACTAATAACTTTTACTTTATCTGACATAATCTTTTTCTCCTTTTTACTCCTAAAATTTTAAAAATAAGGGGGAAGGGAATTATCCCTTCCCTTTAATAAGGTTTGTATATTAATAACCGTAAATGTCCTTAGCCGAAGTATCAGCAATGCTAGAGTTCCAATAGATGCACCAATTATTATGATGCAGAATGGCGCAACCCATTTTCTTCCATGCATAGACTTCCATAGAATTATCCTTGTTTTCATAGTCACGGATCTGAGTAGAGCCTTCAAGAACAACCTTAACGACCTTCTCAGCGCCGGCTGGAAACACATAAGCACGGCTAGGATCAACATAAGTCTCTTTGTTAGTCTCATCAACAAAGGACTGAGGAATTTGAACCACGGTAGCACCACGGAATACATTAATAAATCCTTGGTCATGAATAGCATCAATATCTTTAGGGCTATAAATTCCTTGAGCCACTTTTGTACTATCATTAGCCAGAACTGGGACGATAGCATCAGCGCCCATCTTAGCAATGAACTCGGGGCAAGCAAAGATAACTGGCTGGCCATAAGCACGAACAATATTCATAAGCTTGACCATTTCATCAGCGCTCCAAGCACCCTTGTACTTATTGGTAGCAGGCATATTATCATAAGCCGCAACCAGAGCACGCTCAACTTCAACATATACAGCATTGGTCAGACCTTCGGTCACAATACCAACCACTTCTGCCAGAGACTCAGCACCATCAAGCATACGCTCGAAGTCGATAGTAGCACCGCCGCCAACGGCATGAGCACCAAGCTCAAAGGTTTCACTATCGAGACGAAAGGTCTCATAAACACCACTCAGACCAACTTGAGTGAGGAATTTCTTAGCACGGGCACGGCCGAGCTTTTTCTTAAATATAGCTTTCTGACCTTGAGCAACAGTCTGCACTTCAGCAAACTGGCCAATCGCAGCCATAACATCACGAGGAAGAATTTCATCAATAGACTCAATGATAATATCATAGAGATCATAACGATTCTTCATAAACTGGTTATAAGAACCAGCAAACTCCTTTAAACCATCAGCGAAAGCGTCATTAACGTTCTCAACAGTAAAGGTATCAGGAGCAGTACCCTTAACGGCATGAAGGGCAAGTTCTCTTAATTCATTAAGTGTCATAATAATTTACCCTCCTATTACACAGACAGAACCTGAAGTTGGAAAGCATCCGTACCATCAGGCATAGTTGTCTTCTTAATTACTTGGATCACAGGGCCAACAGTAGGAACAGCGGTACCAAGAACAACAGCACCTTTAGTGCCAACGGCAGCATAAACAGCAGTACCGGAAGCAAGTGCAGACTGAACAGCAGAAGTATTAGCATAAGTGCCAAGGTCGATGCAGTTAGTAGTCCAAAGGTCGCCAGCAGCGAGATAACCTACGCGAGGATAGAAATCCTGACCCTTTTCATTCTTTTGAGCAGACAGGCTGAAATTCTTCAGACCAGGTTTACGCTCATCATACATATGCTCAGTAGTATAATTTAAAGCATAAAGTTGGTTTGCGGCGCTAGCATCTGCGAAAGTGATCTTGTGCTCTGCTTTCTTAACGCGAAGAATCATACCATTCTCACATGGAACACTACTAGTAAAAGCAGCAGTATCAAGAGCGCACTGAGCCTCAATGCGGCCATCACGACGGAATGCTACGTTATTAAGTTCAACTTGACCGAAACCATCAATAGTCATTCTAGCCATTTAAATAGCCTCCTAATTACTTTTTATATTTTGATAAGATGGCGGTTATTCCATCAGTTTGAGTATCTTTGGGGACAATTCCCTCATCACTATTCTTAGTGAAAATAGAAGAATTAGTTTTCTTTAACTCGTAAGCCAGCCGCATATCAAGTTCTTCAACACTATATTCAGAAATCTTGGCACGATAAGACTCAATAATTTCTTCGGATAGATTCTCAGTATACTCATCAATGACGGCTTCTTTTTGTTTAGTCTCAATATTGAGTTTAAACTCTTTTAAAGTATTTAATTCTTCATTTAAAGAATTGATTGTGCCATTTGCAGTCTCAAGCTGAGTTGTATACTCACCAATTGATGCATTAGCATTATCTCTCTCTGTAGTTAAAGTAGAAACAGTTTCATTTAACTCTTCAATTTTGGTAGAAAATTCAGAAACTTTTTCAAAATTCTCTTGAGCATTAGTTAATACATCACTAACTAACTCATAAGTATTACCATTTAAAGAACGAAGTGTATCAAGAGTAGACTTCTCACCTTCGGTTACATCAACAATATAGCACTTAACAATATCGCCAAGTTCAACCATATCATTCTCATCGTTCTTAGAATAGTAAACACGGTTCATCTCACCAGTTTCATAATTAACTGCTAGAGCATAATCATCATAAACGGCTGAGATACCATAACTAATGGTCCAGTTGCCTTCTTCATTAAACTCTGGATTTAGTAAAGCCCATAATGCGCTAAACTTAGCATCATCAGAGAGTTTGAAATTAATTTTAGGCATTTTAGTACCTCCGTATTTTTTTATCTAATTAATAGTATATTCTATTGTACTCTATAAAGTATAAAATGAAGCTCCTTCAAAGCAAGGTTCAACTTTGTCACCTAATACTTGAAGCCCTAAAAAACAACCATCATCAAAAACAATATAGCGCTTATTATGGACAATAGCTTCATGATATTTTAAAGAAGGTGGATACAATTCCATAGATTGACTTTTACCAATAATATCATTTGCTTCTTCATATATAGCAGTAAAAATCAAAACATCTGTGCAAGCATAAGTTCTCGTAATTCCATCGTCGTCAGTAAATTCTTCCCAAGCTACGTTTGGGTTTTCAGGGACAATACCATAAATACGCCCCTGATCACGCCGCACGCCATGGTCTGTATAATCTTCATCGGAATAAATTCCTTTGACTGGGACATATGGAAGAGAACTTATTAACTTCTCTGCAAATTCATCAGTAATATAAGTACCATTGCGATTTTCATACTTATAAAAGATTCTGCATCTTGCCTTGCTCAAAACTTCATTATACTTATTTAATTCTCCATATACTTGTACAGTAAATTCGCATAATGGTTTATTCATTTGAGCCTCCATTATCTAAAGCCTATTCGTTCTAAATGGTCTTTTGTGACTTTTGGTCTGCTGGTAATTCTGGACGTCCAACTTTACCAGTTCCAGCGCCGGCGCCCGCAGTATATGCAGAAGCAGGTGGTATTAGTTTATCAATTAGTTTCAAAGCGTTATTCTCTAAATCTTTCAAATTCAGCAAATCTTTTTGTGTAATACCTAAAGCCAAACATGGTAATAAAAGTGAATAACCACTTTGCGCTAATTTAAACGCATCAGTAATATAATCACTACTATCATAATACGAAATTGGTAATAATGTGTATTTAAATGTTACATTAGAATTTGCAAAAAGAGAATTAATAATAAAAGTAAAGAAACGAGAATATTTATTCCCTAATACCATCATTAACGCGATATCATTCTTAATAGAAATCATTAAAGCTTGACTACCAGTTGGCGCGAAAAGCTGCCCGCTAGCACCAGTATTAGAATAAATATTTTGTAAACTTTTTTCCAACGCATTTGTAGATGCTTCTGATGAAGTATTTGATACAACAGAATCAACATCAGCATAAGTAGTTAAAACACTTATATTTTTGTTGCCGCGCATCATACCAACTGCACCGTCATGCATTACTTGAGCTTCATTTGGCTCAAATAACAACGCGCCGTCTTGTAAATGTGGTATCTTTTGAACAATAATCTTCCGAATTTCTTCTAAGTCACGTTCTCTATTAATATCTACTGCTTCATCGTAATCCATCGTAGCTGGAATTACATCTAAAAATAATGGTCTGTTATCATCTGAGAAAGAAAAACAAAAACCAATATCAGTTGGTACTTTTACCCAAGGAGTTTTTACCTAAGACTTTTTATATCTACGATAATGGTCTGCTAAAACTTTTGGGTAAATTTTTAAAGCTTGTTGTCTTATTTTTTCATCTGTAATTGTATTAAAATATAATACATTAAATTCTATTACATCATTACCATGAAAGTCACGAAAATTAGAACGACAATATTTAGCTGGTAAATCAAAAATTACGAAATCGCTTCTACTTACATTCTGGAGCACACCATAGTAGCAACCATCTACAAGTGCTTTCATTGAAATTCTTGTTAATAATTCTGGTAAATTTATCTTATCAAGATAATCAAGGGCATTATTATACCGCTTTTGTACATAGGGGGTGGAGAGTTCATTACCCGCACTTGGATTAGGGATTAATATACCTATGTATTTCAAAAGCGTAGCATAATAAAAAATAATACGTTTATAAAAACCATCTTTAAAAAAGAAATTCCTAGAAAGCTCTTGTTGTTGCTGTAAAGAACTACTATTAATGATATTATCTACTTCTTCCTTTGTATATTCTCTTATTCTTTGAGAATGGAAAGAGTAGCCTAAAGACTCATTCCAAGACTATTCACTTTTTGCGACCATTTCCTTAATTATCGCTTTAAAAGTGCTTAAATCATCAATTCGTTTAGTCTCTTCCATTAAGTTTGTCCTCCAGTAAAGAAAATTAACTATCGCTTCTATCCATTTCCTCGACGAACAACTTTTTTATAGTTTTCCTCTTCAAGTTCCTTTATTCTCCATAACCCATAAGCAAAGGCAGAATATTTATCTTTAGGGAACCGAGGATTAATCTATTCAAGTACAATGTCAAGTCCACTTTTCTTAAGCCGCAAGTTAGACATTTCTTCAAATAATTTTGTAGTAAGCTCATGTGGCATAAGACGTTTTATACGTTCTTCTGTTTTCATTTTCTAACCAGTTTTGGTTGCAAGTAGCGCGGTTCGTGCTTCTTGCTCACTAATTAGAAAACGAACCATACCACTATTAATACGAGAGTAAGCATTACCATGAATTTTTGAATTTAAAGGACCGTTGGCCTTCAAAGAATAGAGAATTTGTGGTGCGTCTTTCGGCTAGATTTTTTTATAATCATCATTATTAAAAAACCCATACGCAGGAAGTTCGTTACCATTTTCATCTAACTAGATCCGAATCATTTCATCAGCAAGACCAACACCTAAACCATTGCAATCTATCACCACTTCTCGCGGTCGATAAATCTCAATAAGCTATTTTAAATCTGCGGCCTGCTATGTAAATGTTTTTGTTTCGGCTTTGCGGCCAAGGACAAATAAATTTACAAGAGTTGCATAGTATTTATTATCACGAATATTAATGCGCCATATACATGCGACAGTCTAGTCGTGAAGCCTACCTACGTCTACTGATATTAAGTAGAATACATTTTTTTCTTCTCTAAATTTTTGAATCCACTCTGGATTTTTAATTTTTCTATATTTTGTAAGTTTAGAATAGTCAAACCAAGATTCATCACTACCACCAAGCCAAACACCAAGATACTCGGCCGCGAATGTGGTTTCATTATATGATGGAGAAAGTTTTAGATTACGGACATATGTTGGGTCAATAAGTCCATGCGCGGCAGGTATTCTATAATCAAGTCCAATACAAAAACTTGTTTTTGGGTCAATTATAGCTTTCTCGAAAGTATCAATAAGAGCTTCATATGCATATGATGCTTTAGTCCCCGCAGAAGTAGCATAAATAACCTACGTATTTATTTTTTCATACGGGTTAACTAATCCATTATCCATTCTTCGAGATACGTTCATTTGCGGCAGAACGATTTCTGCAATAGCATCACCATCTTGGTCGCGCGCCTCATCTATAAGAGTTGCGTGAGTACGAATACCACGGTCACTATCAAGAGCGCCGACGACTGTTAGCCGTGCGCCGTTCTTGAAGAATAGCTCAACGTAGTCTTTACCAAAGTTAGCATGAACTCCATCGGTCATACCAGGCTCTAATTCATTTTTAAGTAAAGGCCAAATGCGCCAAATCTCTTGAATCTTTTGTTTACTGATTTTCGCGGCCTGGCCTTTGTTTGGTGCAACAATAGAGCCAACATGGTTTGGTAAGAATACACATTGAAGATATTTTGCAAGTATCGAAAGAAAAGTTTTCGATGTGGCACGGGCCGCAGTAATATATATTGAAGTATATCTCATGCACGCGCGCAGAAATATACGTTGGTAAGGGAATAGAGTAAAATTAGAATTTCCTGGAGTGATTAAATCAAGAAAAACGTCAGGATAAACACTAAAAATCTAAAAGCACTCCTAAAGAAAATCCTAATTCTTCTCTAAAAAGTAGGGGGTAATTACAACTCCTTTCTCTAATTCTATACCCCCATGATATATTTTCTCTTGAGTATTAAACTATAAAGAATTTGGATTAAGCAACTCAATTGCTGCCATTATTCTTCACCACCTGGGTCAAATTCGTCCTCTTCACCATCTATAATATATGCTTCATTATCATATTCATCTGAATCAAAGTCGGGTTGTATATCATAAATTCCATCATTTTGCTCCATACTATTCGCCATATTTAGAGCATGTAAACGCTGAGTAATTTCTTCTCCAATACCACCTTCGTTTACATAAAGTCGTTGATTATAATTTTCAATGTTTTTAAGCGCTTCGTCTATAACATCGCGCGTAACATTATCATAGAATTTATTAATTTTCCCATGTTTTTCAAGCCAATATGCAACTTCGGCGAAAGAATCAAAGTCAGTTGCATTTTTCGCATTCTTCGGTGTAAATTCAGCATCTTTGATAATTTTACTATATGCCGACATAAATTTATCTACTTCTTTGTCTCCAGCACGAATACGATTATCTATCTCAAGAGAAAGCTTACAAAGTTTTTGGGCTTGATCTATTTGAAGCGCGCCGCTTATATTTTGAGTGTTCATGAGACCTTTGTAGAGGTCTTCTAAACGATTTAATTCTTCATCATCATAATTTTCGCCCCATTTTCGGCGAAGCTCTATATAACGCTTCTCGCGCACTTCTGGTATTTCCTCTTCAATAAGACCAACCTCTTTTAACTTTTTGTACTGCCTATAATAGTCCCCCCATCCAAGGTCTTCATAGTCTTGTGTAGAGAAAACTTTAGCATATGTCGCCCAGGTTTCAGTTGGTAGAGTTATTTGTGAAATTCGTTCCCATTCTTTTACTACGAATGGAATATCTGCCCATTGGCATATTTTATCTATAGTCTTCCAGTTATTATCATCTTCATTAATCATATCAGAAATACATTCATTACATAAAGGTAAATAACCATCACTATAAAATTTACTATGAGTAATAGAAAACTAAGAAAGAGGCAATGATCGGCCGCATTTTTCACATCGTTTTGATGAACCGGCCGCCCTCTTAGGAATCTGCGGCATTACTGGCATCAGGGTCACCTCTACGCGCAGCATTAGATTTTTTTACTAACTTAATAATTTCGCGTTTGCGGCTACGATTCTGTTTTTCATATTTTGCCATTACATCTTCTAATACGTCCGCAAAACTACGTGGTTTAAATTTATCTTTATCTTCAGTTACTTCTTTATTTTCTTCTAAGACTTGTACACCTAAAAGTTTAGCTAAACCAAGAAATTCAACTGGTTCCATCTTAGAGATCTGCTCTATTAGCTACATACCTAATTTCATATTTATTTTTCTCCT
Organism: Isotricha sp. YL-2021b; assembly: GCA_023805745.1. Lineage (NCBI taxonomy): Eukaryota > Ciliophora > Litostomatea > Vestibuliferida > Isotrichidae > Isotricha > Isotricha sp. YL-2021b. The sequence goes on along the minus strand of JAJJKW010001474.1, from coordinate 45,317 downwards.
TTTCTCTTTTAATTTTCTAACACTCTTTACATCTTGGAGAAAACCCATCTGGCGCTTTGTGCTGACGCATAAAGAACTCAGGGGAGCGCAGGAGCATCCGGCCGCAATCTTTACAGCGTTTAAAGTTTTCGGGATAAAAAATATTCTCCATAATCATTTTATGATAAGATGCAGCTTCAGCTATAGTTGAGAGAATTTTCTTTCTAAAGATAGTAGAAATATAATTATCATTATAAGTTGTACCATATTTCTTATTTATATATAAAGAAATATCTAAATTCGGCACCTAATCAATTTTCATATGTAGTATTTCTCTCTATAAGTCATTTAGTTTCGCATTTTCTTCATAAAATTGAAGAGTTCTAAGTAATGACGCGGCCGCGCTATAAATTTGTTCTGGGTCCTGGTCAGCTTCAAATTTTATATCTTTATATGATTTATAAAGAGCAAGTAAATGTTCCGGATTTTCAAAACTAAAAAACTAATTATGTTCTGGTTTTTTCCAAATCTAACTACTAACTTTTTTCAAATCTTCTTCTGTAAAAGAAAGTGGTTCTGGCGCCATTTGGAATACTTTTGTGGCCCATTGAGACCCATCATGAAGGCCAAACGGCAGTATTTCCATGTCTGCATCAAATCTAAATGGTTCTTCAGATTCAATAGGATATATTTCTGTATGCGGCAGTATAGTATTACAGACGCAATCACGATAAGTATATTGTTCTGTTCTGAGTTCTACTAGGTGGTGCCGCATCTTGAGGTATTGTCTTTGCGTTAGCTCGGCCGCCCTCTTCATACATTTTTGTTGTTTTTCTTCACTAAAACGCTTCAGTAAGGCTTCGCGCGGCGGAGTTTTGCGCTTTCCATTCTATAAATCATAGTAATTTATGACCAGTTCCATGTAGTCGATTTGCGCAAATAAGTCTTCAAAAATCTACTTTAGGTTTTGTGGCGCTTTTTTCAAGACCTCGTCTCTATCGAATACAACGCGCGCAGTCTTATAGTGTGTGCCACCGAGCTTCTAAAAACGTTGTTCTTGAAAGCCGGGATTTTCTATGAGGCCATCTATTGATTCAACTTTGGAGGTGGCCCATTCTTTTAAAGTGACGTCACCTTCTTGTTGCGCGTTGAGGCCACTTTTATTTTTACCCCAAAGCACATAATCAGAAAGTGTTTCCATTTCGTGTTCATTTGGTTTAAAGTTGATAGTGGGGAGATATGAATTTAAAAAGTTTAGACGTTCTTCTGCGGTCTATAAAGAAAAATCTAATCTTAGTCTGTTGTTTGCCAATTTACGTTGATAGCGCGCGGACGATAGTGCCAGGGGTTAGGTGGTACGCGCGCAGCTCCTTAGTTTTTCCCCTTACAAATATATTATAACATAGGTTGGAGAAAATGTCAAATTTTAACTCATCCCAATCAATCTTTTAATTCTTAAAGTAAATGAAACGCTCCATGTAGATGCAACTTTAGCATCATTATATTCTTGTCTCCAATGTTCCCAAAGTTTTTCTTTAAAATCTGCATCATTATTTGTAGCCCCAATAATATTATTCCAAGCTTTTTTATCATGTGGTTTTTCGCTATCTGTAATTGATTTTGGTAAGTTAATTATTGCTTTTGCATCGTTCATAGAATCAGCCATAGACTAAAACACTGTTGAAGCTGGTATATATTTACCACTCAAATAATACATATGAATCTAAGTAGTACCTCCATGTCCAACAGATTCATAATCATCAAACATTATATTCGCGGCCATAGCTTTAAGCGCATTACTACATTCTTCCATAAAATCCTAACGATAACCCGCCCGTGCAGCTCCTTCGCCAGTGTTATAAGCAAAAGCTAAAAATTCACTCGCACGTCCTACCTCAATTCCATTAGCCTATAAAAAAGAGGGTAATTCTTCAAACTAACCTTTATAAGACTTTGTGTAGTCGCGTCCATTCGCGCCAATACCATAGTTTTTTGCATTTATAAATACGGTATAAATGTCATCTAATTTGCCTTCCAAATCATTCCAAGTATAATAATCACTAATCTTTTTATAAACTTCACGAATATGCGCACTATCTGCTGCATTCATGGCCGCGCGCAACTCATCCATCAGTGGCTACAAATCTATATCTACATTTGTAGTCCACATCTGGACTACGTCACTCATGACTTTATTGCCGCCAAAATTTTCAGCCAACATTTTATAACTTAACTTTGAATCTCCATTACTATTACTTCCATTAAAGTAATTCGCCATCATTGCAATAACTGGCTCTAATATAGAACCACCAATTGAAGCTTTACGACCTTTTATATTCGCTAGCTTCTAATAGGTTGCATCTGAAATGCGTTTTTTTGAAACTCGTTTTGCTGTACGTTTCTATGATTTTAATTCTTCTAATAAATCATTAAAATTTGTTGTACCTATTGCTTCTTTTAAAGTATTCAAAAATAATTCCATTGAACGGCTATTATTCTATAGCATTTCATAAATTGGCGCCCATTCATCACCTGAACCGTATTCGTTTGCCCTTTCAAGTGAAATCTATGCCATTTCGCGCGAGGCTTCTAAAATAGCTTTACATATAATATTATCAAAGTCGTCTAATAATTTTGTATCAGGTGTCTCAACACTAAAATTTTTATAAAACTCATATAATTGAGTTTGAAAATGTTTATCAAAGTATGTAATAAAAACTGAGCTTAGGTTAGGCGCCATACCAGTATAGTACTCGTTTGCACTCTAATCTTTATTTTTCTAATACTATTTATTATTTAAAATATTTTGGATTCGGTTATTAAACTTAGTGTACATTTCACGAGATTGGAATAGGTTGTTGAATTTTTCTATATGGGATTCATTTGTATTATTGGATTTGTAAAACTTTGATAAAAATTCTTCTTCTTTATTATACTCAAATTGTGCGGTTTGGGTTATGAATTGTTGTATGCGCTCGGCGGGAAAATTTAGGTTTAGAGCAGTTGGGATTTTATCTAAATAAGATTTGTAGTAGTGTTGCCAATATGGGTTATTTGGGTTTGGTTCGCGTTCGTATACGACTGCGTCGTCTGGTTTTGGGATAGAAGCGATACGGGTGGCTTGGGAAGAGAAAAAGTTACGTTTCGCCCGCATCCATTCATAGTATGAACGAGACATAGAATACCTCCTATAAAGATTTATTTATTTATTTTCTATTTTAAAGTAGGGGGGAGTTAGGAGAAAATATAGGGATGAGATTTTTAGTTTGGTAGGAATTGTTACTCGGTGAATTGAAATTTTTATTTCGGTAGGAATTGTATCCAGGGGTCCCGCGCAGAGCCGTCGTCAAATTGCACAAATCCCAGAAGCACCCCGGACCGGTTTTTGTGCAAGTCTACAAAGTGAAAAATAGGGCTTGTAATTTAGACGCCACTGTGTTAGTATACAGACAGTGAAGGACATAAGTCAAAGCGAGTCCTTCCGAGGCGGTCAGAATTGAATGAGGCGTTGTTAACAGGCCCCTGCCCTCTGTCGAGTTAGTCGGCGGCAAACTTGCAACAAGGGAACGCTCAAAGCTACAAATAATTTTGAGGAGGATATAAAAAATGAAAGATTATGGTTATAAAGTTACTGATTCCGGCATCAATGGCAAGACTTTTGAACGTGACCTCAAGGCTATGTTCAATCAGAAAGCTGTTGTTGCAAAGCAGGGTAAAATCGACTTCAGACGTGATAACAAATGTTTTGAAGTCAAGACTTGTGCGGGCGAGCTTGACCAGCTCCTGCACAGCAAGGTCAAGTATGTTGTGTATGTTCCTGTTGTCGTGAGTGCGCTGGACATTACTGCTCAGGAAGGTTTCATTCTTGAGCGTGAAACATTCCTTGAGTGCCTCGACTCCTGTGGCTTGATTCGTGAGAAGGTTAGCTCCTCCGGTCAGCACAAGGTCACGATTCAAACTTTTTGGAACAACGCCAAGGGCAAGCCTCATGGGGCAAAATATTACAAGCTCCTTGACAGCTTGTATGAATCCTGCCTCATGACTCTTGAGGAATACTTCGATTGTGAGGGGCGCTTCTAAGCGCCCCTGCTAATAAGCTAAGGAGGGAATGAAAATGAAAATCTATTTTGAATATCGAAACAAGTACAATGGTATCACAGGCTGGAGTGATGACTTTACAGTCGAAAACCTCGACGAGGCCGCCCGCAGGGCTGACAACGTGATGAAACGAATCAGTGAGATTTACACTGTGATTGCTCACGATGCCGCAAACGATAAGGAGCTGAGCAGGTGGGGGATGTAATCCCCCACCACTACAAATAAGGAGGAAATGAACATGTACAAGTTTTCTTTATCCGTCAGAGCTTATCACACAGGCCGCAAGTACGGCCTCCCATCCTTCGAGGAATGGAACAGACTCCCTTCAGAAGTTATGCAGGCCGCTTGCCTCAAAGCTGCCGACAGCGTCCTTGCAAATCAGCGAGGCAAAAAGACAGCTATTGAGCTTTACAGAGCCGCAGGCCTTGGAGTTTATCAGATCGGCTTGATTATGTGCGGCGAAGGCGTTGATGTTGACTATATCCGCAAGTGGTGTGAACGTGTCGATAAAAACCTACATGAGGGCCTCGATTGAGACCCTCGTTTTTTATTGCTTATGAGTTAGCAAGTGCTAACTGGAATACATTTCCAAATTTAGACGTGCCGCATTTAACAAAATATCATACTATATACTTTTGTCCGAAAATTTAGACGTGTCCAGTTAGCGATTGCTAACTAAATCCCGATTTAGACGTGTTGCGTCTAAATTTTGCATAAATATTCATTTAGACGCATGGCGTCTAAATAGAGGGCTTGCAACACGCCCGAAATTGTGGTATACTATCAAGTGTAGGGACGGATGAGGGCTTGATGGTATGATGTTTTGTTAATACCATGAGCTTTTCCCAAAACTATCGAGTCGAGGCCACCCGATCCGAGTCTCGCCGCATTTCCTCCCATTTTCTTTTGTATGCACGTCTAAATTATAAAATTTATTGCAGCTACAAAAAGCTGGAAGCTAGCTTAGACGGGTGTCGTCTAAATTAAAAAGTTGACATAAATATATTTTTATGTTAAACTATTTATAGAAAATAAAGGAGGAATAAAAATGGATTCTGTTATTTCTTGGGCAATTCTTACAGTTATAGGAATCATCAGCGCAGGTTGGTTTGTTTGGAAAATCGACTCTGAACTTTCCGAAAAATATGGAAAGGATGATGATGATTACTGGAAGTAATTGGGAGTTTTTCCCAATTCTACATTTAGACGTGTTGCGTCTAAACTAGACTGTTGACTTTTCCGAAAAATATGATAATATATAATTGTTCCAAGGGTGATGCGGTAGGAATGCAAGAAGGTATAGCAACCGGAAGCACCCAATTTAGACAGACCACTACCTTTGGATAATTTGCTACTTCGGGGCGGGGCCGTTACCTCCTCAACGGTCCCGTCATTTTTCTAAAAGTCTTTTAGACGTGAGACGTCTAATTCAATCCGTTGACAAATTTCCCGAAATGTGGTATATTAGTACCATCAAAGGGGAGGTAAAATCAAATGAAAACTTACACTATTTCTGCTTCTTGGGGCGAATCTTGGATTTTTCACGCGGACGACTCCGATTTCCGGAATTTCGGTCTCTCTGTCGAGGAAGCCGTGTATGTAGCATGGGAAATGGAACCGACTGCGCGCATGACAAGCTGGAGCCTTGCACAGCGGCTGCTCAATGGTGAGCCTGTTGTGTTCAGCTACCACAACTGCGAGTTTGCGACTTTGCAGTTGAAAGGGAATAAGTTCTCACTCGTTGAGTGAGATCTTCCCTATTTAGACGTGTTACGTCTAAATCATCCCATTGACAAATAAATATATATATGGTAATATATAATCGTTCCAAGGGAACAAACAAAATATAGGAGGACTTAAAAATGATTATCGCCGTTATTGAAAGAGACTATTCTGTTGCAAATCCTGACTTCCGGGATCGTTACATCGGTTCCCCGTGTCAGAGCTACGATGAGGCACGTGAGCTGTGCGCAGCTCATCTCGGTTTCAGAAACGAACTACATACACAGGAATTTGTTTGTAATGGCGTTGTGTATGCCGAAATCGACCACGAAACCGGTGAACTTCTGAAACATTTTTATGTTCAGTTCATTGCCTAAAATTGGGAGAAAATTTCTCCCAAAATTAGATTTAGACGTGATACGTCTAATAAATCTCTTGACAATTTTCCGAAAATATAGTAATATATACTCACCGAAAGGAAAATAATATATGGAGGTTCCCAAAATGAAAACTTTTAGAAATTTTGTTAAAGATGAATACGGTCTGGAAATGCCGCACGATTCCATTCCCGGAACGTGGTTTTCTCAGAATGGTTTCCCGATGATTGTCGCTTGCACTTGTTGCGGCATGACAATGGCGGCACCGTCGGCACTGATTGATAATGATTATCAATGCTATTGCAGTTCATGCGCGGGAGAGAATTAATTCTCCCGCAGTTAAAGTTAGACGTGGAACGTCTAAAAGTGGTCGTTGACAAATATAAATCTTTGTGGTAATATATAATCACAAAAGGGAAGGAGATAATAAAAATGAAATCTATTCACTCTATAAAGTTCATCTTCACCGAGGAAGAAATCGCACATGTGCGCGCGGTCTGGGAAATGTTGCAGGATATGGATGATTACGATTATCAGGAGCTGGGTGAGCAGGTAAGCGAGGAACAGAATGATTTTAATGTCAAAGAGGGTTGCCTGTTTGATGGCCTCGACGCTCTCCTCCACTTCATGGAGAACCACGTAGACCTCCAGAATAATTGATACTTCGGGGCGGCTGCATCTACCTCCGGATGTGGCCGTCATTTTTGGAAAATAAACTTAGACGTACTACGTCTAAATTAAGTAATTGACTTTTTGCCGAAAATATAGTAATATATAATCACTCCAAGGGAAGTGAGTGGCCATAACTCCCAAAAGAGAATAAATAGGTAAGGAAAAGATTCTCATATGAGTTATTAACGTGGAAAAGGTGCCAGCCCGCCAAAAAAGATGGCACCCGAAAGCTGGTGTCCAAAGCCAGCTGGGTTGGATATGGGCACAGAGCGCGGAACCGATCACTCCGCGCTTCTTGTGTATAGTAGATTTAGACGTAGAACGTCTAAAACCACTCGTTGACAAAAACGGGTTTCTGTGGTAATATATAGACACTGAAGGGGAGATAACCCGACAGAATAAAATAGGGCGGTGACCGACACCACAGGCACTGATAAGTGCAGAAAGGAAACACCATGACCACTCGCGAATTCTATACCGCTGTTGTTGAGGCTAACGTCAACGAGGAGCTGTCCACCAAGGCGCGGGAGCTGATTGCGGCTCTTGATGCCAAAAACGAGAAGCGCAAGAACACGGAGACCAAGGAGCAGAAGGAAGCTGCCGCCCGTGCCGCGGCTGTGCTGGCTTTCCTCAAGGAGCAGACTGAGCCTGTGACCCGTGATACTATCGCGGGAGTCCTCGGTATGTCGCCCGCGCAGGCGTCTGCCGCGTGCAAGGCACTCGGTGAGGCCGTCACTAAGGCGGAAATCAAGGTGGACAAAGCGCGCAAGGTTGCGTACTCCATCGCATAACCAAAAGGGGAGAAAATTCTCCCCTTTTTAGAAAAATCAAATTTAGACGTGTAACGTCTAAAACAGGGTCTTGCAATTTCCCTAAAGATATGTTATATTATACTTGCAAGGGGGAAAAGAACCCAAGCAATAAATAAGGGTAGCGACCTACCGCCAGCGCATGAAGCGCAGAAAGGAATCCACTATGACTACTCGTGAGTATTTCCAGGCCGTTCTTGACGCTCATATCTCCGACTCTATGGACAAAGCCAGCCGTCAGCTCATTCAGAAGCTGGATGAGAAGAACGCAAAGCGCAAGGCTACGCCCACGAAGGAACAGCGCGAGGCCGCCCAGCGTGTCCTGCTTGTCAAGAGCTTCTTTGAGAAGCACAACCCTGACGAGTTCTTCACCCGTGACGATATCGCCGCCGCTACTGGCATGAAGCCCGCCGAGGCTACCGCCGCCTGCAAGGCCCTCATCAGTGTGGGCAAGGTCATGAAGGGCGAGGCGAAAATTGGCAAGGCTCGCCGTGTGGTATACTCCGTCCCCGAAGGCGTGCAGCATCTCAACCACGAAACCGAAGCGTAAACCAAATCGAAACGGTAACAGAAATGTTACCGTTTCGTAATTTTTAGAATTTAGACGTACTACGTCTAAATATATAGTTGACAAATCCGAAAATTTATGATAATATATAGATACGATAAAGGAGGAATAAAAATGATTGCTGTACTTGGTTGGACTGACGGGTTTGGAAATGATACTTATGTTAACGGCATTTATCCCACTATTGAGGAAGCAATGAAATATGCAAAAATAGGTATGAAATATGTAGAATTTGATTTTGGATTAGTAAATTTTGATTATTATGAGGCAAATGATTTTCATTTCCCTCATACTAAATATCCAAAAAATAAAAAGAAAAGGAGGTAAGGGAGAATTTTCTCCCAAAATCTAATTTAGACGTCTTACGTCTAATTCCCCACGTTGACAAAATCCCTTTTCTATGATATACTTTAGTCACAATAAAGAAGGAGGAAAACCAATGAAAAATATTTACTTCGACATGGATGGCACAATCGCCGATCTGTACGGCGTCCCGAATTGGTTGGAGGACTTGATTCATGAGGACGTGCGACCCTACGCAATCGCCCGCCCGCTCGTAAATCTTCAGGCGCTCGCGCGCATTCTCAACCGCCTCACCCGCGAAGGCTACACAATAAACGTAATTAGCTGGACAAGCCGCAGCGGTTCTCCTGAGTATAACGAGGCTGTGCGGCAGGTTAAAATCAAGTGGCTTGAAAAGCATCTCGGCTCTGTTTACTTCACAAGTATTCAGATTCTGCCGTATGGAACGCCGAAGCAGCTTTACGGCCACGGTATCCTGTTTGATGACGAGGCACACAACAGGGAAGCATGGGGCGAGGGAGCATATACAGAAAAAGAAATTTTTGAAGTATTAAAGGGACTGTAAAAAGTCCCTTTTTACAAAAATATGATTTAGACGTAATACGTCTAAAAGTAACTCTTGCATTTTTCCGGAAAATATGATATAGTATAGACACTAAAGGAGGTAAGAAAATGAAAATTACTAAAAAGCATAATAATAAAAAAGACCTTTTTGCAGCACTTAAACCGGGAGATATTTTTTTGTGTGACAATTCCTTTTTTATTAAAACTGATGAAGTTAATACACAGGAAAGCGACCCAGTTAACGCAGTTTGCCTCGATAATGGGTTATGTTGTTCTTTCCCAGATGGCAAATGGGTTAAAAAAGGCGAAGCGGAATTGACTGTGGAATTTTAAGTTCCACAGTTTTATATTTAGACGTCTTACGTCTAAATAAACTTTCATTTCCCCGTTGACAAAATCGTGTTTCTATGATAATATATAGACACTGAAGGGAACGAAAGAGTCCCAAAGAAAGGAGAACAAAAAAAATGAAACTTGCACTTGCAAATGCCGTTCGCGCCGAGGTTATTAACCGCCTTCTGTCCTACTTCACCGCCGCGGGTGAAGATGTGGCCCTGGTCAACTCCAATACGCTCAACTTCCCCATGGTCTACGAGGGTGAGGAGTGCTTCGTTGAGGTGGTCGCCAAGGTCGTCAAGAAGGATTCTGACGAGTGCTATCAGGAGCGCGAGGACTACCAGATGAAGCTCAGGGAGCAGGCCGAAAAGAAGGCCGAGCGGGAAAAGGCCGCCGCCGAAAAGAAGGCCAAGGCGGAGGCAAAGAAGAAGGAAAAGGAAGAGGCCAAGGCAAAAGCCGAGGCCGAGGAAGAGTAAACAGAAGGGTAACAGAAATGTTACCCTTTTGTAATAAATTTAAATTAGACGTAAAGCGTCTAAATAGAATTGTTGACTTTTTCTGAAAATTATGGTAATATGTAGACACTAAAGGAGGTAATAAATATGTTTCGTACTGAAAGACAAAGACAGTTATCTCATTTTGTAGCAGAACTTAAATGCATTATTGTAGAAAAATGTTTACCTGAAATAACTGACGAAGAAATTGAATATGTTTACTCTGCACTCGCGGCAAGTCTGATAAATGAAGTAAGCAGATGGACTTTTGAAGATCTTAACAAGAAAGAAAATACAGAAGAGGAAGAGTAATCTTCCTCCTTTATATTTAGACGTTATACGTCTAAATCTCCCCGCCGTTTGGGTGTTGACATTTCGGGCGGTCTATGATATTATAATATTGCAATCGGGAAGGGAAGCCGATACCCGATTGACACCATGAAAGAAGGTTGACTTCTATGAAATTTGACAAGCGCCGCAAGTATTACCTCGTTCTCGACTGTGAGACCGCCACCCTCCCCTGTGCCGCCGATTATGATGCGCCCGCCCGCAAGAAAATAGCTATTGCAAAACCGCTCATTTATGACCTCGGCTGGCAGGTCGTTGACCGCAAGGGCCGCGTGTACGCTCGCCGCAACTTCCTCATTAGTGAGATCTTTTCCGTTCCTTCTATCTTCAACACGGCATACTATGCCTGCAAGCGTCCCCTCTACCTCGAAAAGCTGGCGAAGGGCGAAATTACCCTGACCGACTGGAGAACGGCCGTGGCCGCACTGGAGGAGGACATGGCCGAAGTCGAGGCCGTGGGCGCGTACAATTCCATGTTTGACTTTAAGAAGGCAATTCCCTTCACTGAGCTTTACATTAATATGCTGTATTCTCCCGATTTTTACGACTGGGACAAAATGCAGGAAAGAATTTGCAAAAATATTGCAAGTGATAACCGCTTTTCCAGCACAAAAGAATTTGACCCCGAAATTTTCAAGTTTCGCGGCAAAGATTACAAACTGTTTGACTTGTGGGGCCTGTCTTGTGAGCATATCCTGAACAATGACGAGTACAAAACCATGTGTCAGGAAAACGGATGGATTACCGAAAGCGGCAAATATTATAAGACCTCTGCCGAAACCGCTTTCCGGTTTATCTCCCAAAACCTCGACTTTGATGAAGCCCACACCGCCCTCGATGATGCCGCGATTGAATCCGAACTGCTGGCGCGTATTATGAAAACTAAAGCAAGTAACCTTACAATGGGAATTATTTACTTCCCCTTTAGGATTCTCGGTTACGCGACAATGTAACGATTTAACACTTCACTTCGGTGAAGTGTTTTTTATACAGGGATTTAGACGTCTTACGTCTAAAAGAACAGTTGACAAAAGAAAAGATTTATGATAATATATAGACACTAAAGGAGGCAAATAAAATGAAAGAAAGTCTTATTCGTGAATTAATTCGTTTTCAAGATTTACTTAACGGCCTTGTCCCTTTGGAGCTTTGGCAAATGTGGGCAGACGCAAACGAAAAAATCATTGATTATTTAGAAAGTGAGGAATAAAATGTACGATTTTCTGTTTGAACTGACCGAAGACAGCGATAATGAGGGTGAGCAGATTCTTGTTGAAGAAACTTGCCTTGATGATGCGTGGGCGCGTCTCTTGTTCGACTATGGTTTCGAGTATAAGGAATTACGTTTCCTTGAGCGCATGGAAACGTGGGAAGGTGAATTGCTCGGACTGGATACTTATTAAAATTGCTTCACCACTGAAAATTTTATAAAGGGGTGGTAAAATGATTAATAATTTTATAATAGAAATTCCCAATAATGACAATTTTGATACTTTTCTCTCCTCATTTACTGCAAATGATGATGTAAAAAAACATCAAGATTTTGATGAATGGTATGATGAATGGGAAGATGAAATTAATCAATGGAATAAATAAAAATTACTTCACTACTTTAATGTGGTGAAGTTTTTATAAAATTTAATTTAGACGTGCAACGTCTAATTTCTCTCATTGACTTTCCCCCGTTTTTATGTTATTATGTATACGCAATCAAGAAAGGGACGCCGATCTGATTAACATTATATAGTGAGGTTTTGTTATGAGTATTGACAAGCGCAAATCTTATTATCTAACTATCGACACTGAGACCGCCAACGGGTTAGACGACCCCATGATGTACGACCTGGGCGGAGCTATCCACGACCGCCAAGGGAACGTATACGAAACTTTCAGTTTTATTATCTATGATGTATTTTGTGCCGACCGCCAACTTTTTGATACAGCATATTATGCTGAAAAGCGCCCAATGTATGAAGCGCAAATCTCCTCCGGCCAGCGTAAAATTGTTTCTATCTACACCGCAAAGCACCATGTAGCATATCTTTGTAAAAAGTATAATGTCAAGGCAATTATTGCCCATAACGCGCGCTTTGACTATCGTTCTACTAATTATACTTTGCGGTATGTTACCAAGTCCAAAAACCGCTATTTTCTCCCATATGGTATCCCAATGTGGGACACTTTAAAAATGGCACAGGATACAATTTGCAAACAACCGACGTATATTCGTTTTTGTACCAAATACGGGTATACAAAGCAAAATGGAGCACCACGAGCAACCGCCGAGGTACTTTATAGGTACATCACAAATAATGTGGACTTCATCGAAGACCATACTGGACTTGAGGATGTGCTTATCGAAAAAGAAATTTTCGTGCGGTGTATAAAACAGCATAAGAAAATGAGGAAGGGAGCATTTGAAAAATAAATAAGTTGTAACGGAGTGTAACCACTCCGTTACTTTTTATTAGAAAATTTAGACGTTGTACGTCTAAATTCCATTTTTGTCAAATTTTTATACACAAAAATGTGTATTTTATTCATTTCCAATTCTTTCCAACTTCCAAATTTTTCCATTTCCCCAAAATTTTCCAACGTTTCCAAAATTTTCCAGTCGGCAGTATGCGCTCCACGCCCGTGTCAAATTTTCACTGCAGCTGCAAATAAGCTGCAAAGCAGCTGCGACTTCCAAAATTTTCCAGGAGCTGCATTGAGCTGCGCAGCTGGCATTTTGCACAAAAAATACATAAGCTGGGACCTAAAATTTTGGTATTTTACCATACGTAAAAACTCTTGACAAAATTAAAAATTTATGATATAATATTTATAGAATAAAAGATAAAGGAGATAAAAATTATGACTAAGAAAAACGTCACAGATCAGCTGCGCGCCGACTTCACAAAGGCTCTGTCAAATTTTCTCAGTGAAAAATACGATGTGGATGTTTGCCAGACCGCGGCCGGCACACTCATGATTCCCACTGTAGACTCCGAAGGCGAAGACCGTTGGGTTAAGTTCAGCATCATTATTCCTAAAGAAGCTAGCGAAGAGGAAGGCACTGATGGCTACGCACTCGCGCATGAGTATCAGCTGAAGCTTGAAGCTGCGGCCGCCCGCAAACAGAAAACAGCGGAAAAGTCAGCTAAAGCAAAAGAAAACGCCAAAAATGTAAAGTAAATATAAAATAAATCCTACTTTAGAAAAAAACGCATTTTTAAATTTTGACTTTTCCCCAATTTTAGTGTATAATATATATAGAAAGTGAGAGATAAAGAATATAAAGTCTCTCAGAAATAAAAAAAATTTAATTTCGGGTTGCGGCCTACCGCAAGAAAAGGAGAAAAATTATGACTAATCGTGAATTCTACGCCAAGATTGCTGCTCTTACCAATGTTGATTCTGAGCTGGTTGAGTTTGCTGCTGATTCCCTCGCAAAGATGGACGCCCAGGCTACTGCGCGGCGCGCCAAGCAGGCCGAAAAGGCTGCTGAGAAGCAGGCTGAGAAGGCCCCGCTCCGTGATGCTCTGCTTGAGGTCATGGGTGATGCTGATGAGCCGAAGACCGCTTCTATGCTGATTGAGGAAGCTGGGCTGAGCGATACTGTAAAGCCCGCAAGCGTTCCTTCTCTTCTGCGCCCGCTCGTCGAAGCTGGTCTGGTGCTGAAGGTGGACGTGAAGGTGACTGGCAAGGGCACCCAGCGCGGCTACATCAAGGCGTAAAGCCCTTATGTATACGTAATACTTAGAGGTTAGACTTCAAAGTCTAACCTCTATATTTTTATATTTTTTGAAATTTTCAAAGTGAAAATTTGACAACTCATATATTTATATGTTATAATATATATAGAAGATAAATTTCTGCAAAATCCTAGCGTCAAGTTTCAGCTGCAAAAATTTCTGGAAAATCTCTTCCCATATATATAATATATATATTTATATATAAAATTTTACCCAAAATAAAAATTTGATTTTTATCGAAGTTTGCGCCAGGCACATAAAATCACAAATTATCCTATAATACCTTTAAAAACATACCTAAAATCGCGTCCGTCACATGGCCTCCATGTCCCCGACAAAATGCCCCTATCGTCGTATACATATTATGTATACGGCTATTTTTACGAATACTTATAAGTATACTTATACATATACTTATACGTAAATTTTTAGGATTTTTTGTGCGCCCTTTTGGTAAGGTCTTTTTGTCCTACCCCGTTTATCCCATTTATATATAAGTTATACTTATACGTATTACGTATATATATTATATATACGTTTTACTTATACGTCCCCCGTCCTACTCGTTTTCCACTCCAATTATATATACGTTATACTTATAAGTAAAACGTATAAGTATTATATATACGTTTAATATATACATATACTTATACGTTTAATTTATTTATTGAATATTTTCCTTATCTTTTTGTTTATATGTGGAACTTACTATATAGCCACTATAAATTTTTGGAGAAATTTTGCAACTGAAATTTTCAGAAAATGTTGAAGGCGGCCGAGCCATTAAATCTGCTCGCCGCCATTAGTTCCCATTATATAATATACAGCTACATCGCTTTCTTCTCGTCTTACCATATCAACTGATTGCTGGATATACGTATTTTCTCCTAATTGAATCTCCATATATACTCGCGCGCTGTCATCAGTTTCGGGGTAAGTATTGATGATTGTTTTGAGTTCTTTAAGCGTCATAAACGCTAGACCTCACTTCGTCAAGATAAGCCTCGGCATCCTTAAGCTGCGCGACCGCATCAATATAATACTTACAAGCCTTTTCAAAAGCCCTATCCACTTCATTATACTCATTATGAGCTGTCCAGTACTTCCTCTGCGCGTTAGCCGCCCGCTTTGCCGCAATCTTCGCATTACATCGAGCCGCCGCGAGCTTGCGCCCAAACTCTACATCAAAAGTATCATTCGGATGACACTTAGCTATGCCGCGCACAGTCTTACCAGCGTAGGTAGAAAGCGCAATCACCTTATTCGGGGTCTCGATATACTTATAGTTGTTATACATTTGTTTTACTCCTTTATTCTAAATTTCATTTTCAAAAAATTTTTCATCATAATCCATCGCCATTTGTCTACGCTTATCCATCATCCCATAATTAATAGATGGCGCGTAATTCTTTGTATCTCTATGCCGCCCTTTATTACGAGTGCGCGGAGAGCACCAAGGACAGCTACAATGGATTTTATTTTTGCTATATTGGTGAAGATTTTTATACATTCCACGATTTAAAATATTATCAAGGTTTAACCAAAAATTTGAGTGCCAAGAAACAGATATATCTATATCTCTTTTGCGCTTAGCTTTTGTATAATTTTTATATCGCCGCCAAGCTCGTGTTCTAGCCATTTGAAATCACTCCTTTAATGGCAGGGGTGCTGAGACTCGAACTCAGACCTATGGTTTTAGAGACCATAGTGCTTACCTTTACACAACACCCCGATGTTAAACCTATGAGAGGTCTTGCCAATCAGCCCATTCAATTACTGCATCATCTAAGTCAACGCCATTTATTTTTGCTTCCGCATATATCCAGCTCAACTTACATGGCGCGCCGCTAAATAAATCAATTACAAAATCCTAATAAACTATGCCTTCTTTATATTTATCACCGCTTAAATAACGACATTGCATCGGCCAATCATACCAGTATTCCACTCCTTTCTACCTCTTTTAGTTTATATAAATATTATAACATAAAATTTGAAATTTTTCAAATTTTTACTTCAACATTCGTCCAATATTCAATCCAAGACAAAATGTTGTAAAAGCGAAAAGCAAAACATTCCCAATAGTCATTCCTTTATTTCTCCCTCTTGAATCATGTTATTATAATCTTCAATTAACTGCGCTTTACTTGTATACCATGTATTAAATGTTTTCTTTGACCAGCCGCATTTACATAATGTCCGCATCGCTTCTTTTAATCCATCTTCAAAGTCTACATCAACCACAACAATTACTGTATCTCCACAATACGGACACGGCTTCAACAAGTTCTCTTTAAACTACTTCTTTACTCTTACCATTTAGAATATCCCATCATCTGGCCCATACAATGAGCCAATCAAAATTATAATCATTACAATTAATATTAATTTCATTAATCTCTAAACCCACTTACATCAAGAATTATAGGCGCGCCGCTCATATTATACCCAAAGTTAGCATCATGGAAATCACAAAGAACATCACTACAATTAGCCTCAACCCACTCCATAAAAGTCTCAAAATAATCTGCGCCATACATATCAATGGCATAGGCGGCCCAACGAAGGTCAACACTATAACCACGATCTGCCGCGATACTCATAGAATTCTTACTAGGATTAATAGGCTGCTTTCTCTCAATCTCAGGAACTACCTTCTCCTGAACATAAACATCATAAGGCTGGTCACTATCACAGTTAATAGTCATAAGCCACTTCATATCAGGAACAAATCGACCAAAGCCATTTACCTGTGCATTACTTATATTGCAAAGTTCATCATAGCAATAGTCATAAGCTACAAACTCATTCGCCTTTTCAAAAGGAGCGAACTCAGTCCAACCTTCATCGTCATCCCACGAATTATACTCATGAATCCAGCGGCCGGTGAAAGGAATCTTAATTACGAAAGGAAGAGAATCAATAATGATAACTGCCTTAGAAATGCCGCAAGCCACATGAAAATCTTCATCAAGAATATTTTCGAGCTGGTCATACAGAATAGGAACTTCCAAATCTTCATCCATACCAAACTGTGCGGGCAGCTTAAGCTGAGAAACTATACCGCGCGCCTTCAACAAATCTTCGGATTTAAATTCAAACATTATTTTATCCCTTCTTTCATTTTCTATATATATATTATATCATAAAATCCTAAAAATTGCAAATTTAAAAGGGAGATTTCTCTCCCTTTAATCAATATGTATTCTCTTCGATTACAGCTTCAACTACATCTTCCGGTAGATATACAACATCACATTTCTCAAAGTTTACTTCTTTCATTTCAACCGAATTAATGAACTCAAACTCACCAGAAATTTTCTGCATCGCATCATTCCAATTCGCGGCTGGAATAAGCAGATGGCTTATAGAATCTTCTTCCTTATAAGTATCAAACCAATTTACCTTTGCATAATACATTTAGTTTTCCTCCTTTTCACTCCAAATAGAATCAACGATTTCAGCAGCCGAGTGACCTTCAGCTACAGAAAGATGCCAAGGATTTGCAATACCTGAAACATAAAGTTCAATATGAGAAGTATCATTGGAACTCACAGTTGCCACAATGCGGTCGGGTCTTACACGAAGAGTTGCGTTCTTAGAGATTTTAAAAGATTTGTAATTCATTTTTAAGCCTCCTTTAGTCTTCAAAACCTTTTACATTGATATAAACAAAATCATCAATGAAATAGTATTCATTAAGATTTTTCAGATCTTTATTCATTTCTTCTTCATTAGCATAAGCCGCGTCATTAAGATAAGACTGTTTTGCAAATTCAAAAGCCTTATCTTTATTATGAAAATAATAAGTGTCGCCCCAGTCAAAAACTACTTCATAAAATTCATTTTGCATAAGAAGAAATAACCCCTTTCTCACTTTCTATATATATTATAACATAAATTTTCTAAAAAGTCAAAAAAGAGTTAGATTTCTCTAACTCTTTTTCTTTACCCTAAGTATGGGTCTCTATCAAATCCAGCCCAAGCATTAGGGTCCATATTAATTTCCACACCATTTACAATCATTGGAGTTGGTGCGGGAGTAGGTATTGATGTAGGAGATGGCAAAACTATTTCAACACCATTTGTATCTGTATTAGAAACAAGCATTTCTTGTTTTGCTTCTATTGGCTCTTTTTCTCCACAACCACAATTGCAGTTGCAAGAAATGCATCCACATAAACTAAAAGCTAAAACAATTACGAGAATAATAGAAATAATCTTTTTCATAACTATTCAACTCCTATATGTTTCTTACATATAGAAGTAGAGCCTAGTATTAGTAACTCTAATACTAAGCTCTTTAGTTTACTTACTTAATGCAAGCATAACGGTCACTGTCAAGCTTATCGAACATTAGATCATACGCGGTCTTACCCTTCATGATCTGCTCGAAAAGGACAGGGCTGAAACCACTCACGAGAGTCACACCATCTTTAACATCCATAGGAACGTTATCATGACGGGCCTGCACGTTCCAGTATACCAGATGAGGCATCTGATACCCATACTGCGTCCACTTAGCAGAGATATTCTCCATAAGTGTATTATCACGACGACCATAGTATCCACGCTGGCTATCGAACTCCATGTCGCTGATAACGATGATACTCTTAGGCAGATCATCCTGAGTGCAACCATTGCGGATTGCAGTATTCAAAAGCATATCGAAAGCAGCTTCAATGTTGGTGTTCTCACACAGGTTGGTCTTATAGATTCGCTGAACCTTATCGCAGAAGTCAACACCAACAGTCTCAATCAACTGAGGACGAGAACTAAAGCTAATATAATGTCCAGCAAACGGACCGCGTGCACGCTCAGCGGCGTAAAGCCCAAGAGAAATCGCAACATTGATGGGCGCGCTAGCTTCACTACCCCACATAGAGCCAGAAGTATCAATCATACACAGGGCATCCAGAGAACAACCATTGAAGTAATCTCTCAGATTATCCCAGTACTTATTAATCGCATTGCGCTCAACAGAAGTACCAGTATAAAAGTTTGAACTATGACCCCAACCATCGTAACTATTACGAGTCAGATTATACGCCTTTGCCACAACTTCATAAGGATACAAATCCTTGGCATTAACCGTAGTCTTTTCATCCTTCATAAAATCCTCATAAGTCCGAACGGGCTTCTCAGACTTCATACGCTCAATGTCATGGCGCGCGAATGCATTACGATAGATAAAACCAGCCTTAGAAGGAATCTTATCGAACTCAATTTCATCCCACTTGCCGGCGCTCATAAGACGCTCAACCACATTAATGCGAGCGCGCAGAGCAGACAGCATCTTACGATACTGGCGATGATTTAGACCAAAAGCTGCGCGAGTCTTATTGGCCAGCATACGAGAATCTTCACTAGAAGTATTCTCAGACTTAAGCCACTTAGCAAGCAGAGAAGGAGTCTTGCAAGTTAAGTCAAGCTTAATCTGCTCTTCCATCATCTTAAAAGCTTCGCGCTCAAGCTTTGTGCCAACGAACACATACAGGTCATCCCAGCGCCCAAACTCAGGGACATACTTGAGGTTACGCTGCATAGCTTCAGTTTCATGCGCGGCCAGCCACTTGGTTACAACACGGAAAAATCTACGCTCGCCCTGGCCACCGCGAATGTCACGCAGATAAAACAGACACTTCAGCGCGTGGATAGGATCTTCGGCAAAAGCCTTTTGAAACAAAACGATGCAATCTGCATCGCTACGAGTACGGTATGCCGCGCCCATACCAAACAGATCCAGCAGACCAGACAGAGAAGTCTTATGGGTCAGCGCGCCGTTCTCAGTACGAGTAAAGTTAGAGGTCTTCTTCATTCCATTAAGCATCTTATTCATTTTATTTCTCCTTTTTCTCATTATGAATCCTCTTAGGCAAGAGGTAATATCCTTTAAACTCCTAAAATGTCCTAATAAGTTCTTACTTTCTAAGCTCCGCTTGCGCTACTTAGACCTACATCCCTCGGTTTATATCCAACCCTCAGAACTTATTAGTAAGATTGATATAGTATTCATCTATTCTCCAGCGCTAGTTCTGCTGTTGATCGCACCCCTATCACAATCATCTGGGCGGAACAATCACCTTTGACGTAACTACTTTCAATCTATTTTCATACACGTCGTCATAACATATATAATCCCACAATTTCATATCCTAGCATTTTGAAATTGATCGGTAGAGTTTTGTTAACTTTGTTTCTCTACAAAGCCGAAGCCCATCTCACGTAACTCCGACTAATTTTTACTTATTCAAAGTTTGGGTATCTAATTTATACATACATTCTTCAGAGCATACATACCCCTCATAATTAATGTCAATATACCTTGTTGGTTTGCCGCAAGCACAAAGACCAATTTCTTTACTAATTAGAAGCCCATCTCGAAGTGCGGCATTTTTATTACCGTTATACTTTTTATTAAAGTCCATATTAGTTATGAATAGATATACCGTCGTTCTCGCTCAACGGCATAAAATCATAAATGAATGAAGGGAACTTACCATCTTCAGTTTCATTCACAAGAAACATGCTGTCAGCAAATTCTGCAGAAGCATAAAGCATACCAAGATAAGAACGAGCATCTACACGATGACGACCTTCGCCATCTTCTATGATATACTTATCAATACTACCATCTGTATTAAGTTTTTGGACAAAAGCAGTAACTTCCTTGTTAGTTTCAAGTCTAATCTTAGTTCTTGTCATTTTAATTCTCCAATCTTTTAGTTCTATGGGTTCGAGTTTCTCGCGGTCGAACCCAGGGTAAGCACCGCGTTGGCAGCCTCGCCGCGATTTGAACGCAGAACGTTTGAGTCAAAGTCAAATGTGTTGCCGATTACACTACGAGGCTATATGCTAGGCACATTTATATTTTATTGCTTTACCCAACTAAGCTAAATGCGAAAATCGCAATTCTGGATTTGAACCAGAGATACATAAATTATATGTACAATTGCTGTATGTGCCTATTCTTTTTTAATGTTGTCAATAATTACAAGATGCAAATAAATTTTTATAAAACAAAAATCATAACAGTCTATTTTTAATTCATAAATATCTATAAATATTTGCTGTATGCACCTTTAATGGTCCGAGTGGGGCGGTTCGAACGCCCAGCCTCCACATCCCAAATGTGGCCGTCTACCAATTGGCGTACACCCGGATATTAACAGCAATTAAGCTGTTATATTAAAATATTCGTTAATAGGAAAATTATCAAAGTAAACAGGAATACCATTATTTTTAAGATAAGGAATCTGATGTTTTGTATATTTATTAACATTAAACGCATCACCTTTAAGTAAATAAATATAAGTAGCACCATTCAAACCAAGAGCTTTTGCACAAATATCATAAATCAATTTCTTATAAGGACCAGTTTGAATCTTTTCATCAACAGAGCCATTCACACATTGATATTTCTTTTCAATTACGTAAAGATGATTTTGGTAAATAAATGCTTCATCAGGTTGAAACTTCTTCCCAAAATGTTCAGTCATATCAAATTTATGCTCTTTCATATATTTTGGAAACGCAGTCTGCTTAAGAAAAATTACATCTTTAAGATCTACACCAGCATTAATTAAATTTTCCTTTAAATCAGTCATCATTTCAAACATTATACCAGTCTGAGTATTATCTCCACCAAAACCACCGGTAATCATTATAATTTTCTCCTTACTTTTTATATATTGTGATAACAAATTTTAAATATTATCTTTTTAATTCTTCAATAATTAAATCTTTTGGAAGAAAATCTTTACAAATATAACAAGAACCAAAAGACACTCCATCTTGAGTTTTTGTCATATTAGCATCGCGATAATAATTAATTCGTTTATCAAAACCAAGATACTGTATATTTTTCATATATGGAAAACGTGCCTGCCCTTGTAAAGTAGGAATTGGTAAAAGCATTGCATAAGGTTTATTAAGTTCATATAAACGCTTTAAAATATCATCCTTACAAGAAAATGGCGGATTTGAAATAATTATATCATAAACTTCTTCTGGCTCATAAAAAAAGAAATTTTCTCCATTATCAATATGACTATAAATAACTTTAATATTTGGAATAGCTGAAAGAACTTCTACATATTTACTATTAACTAAATCAAAAGGACACCAAATAGTTAAAGTTTCTTTATTATTTCTTTTCATATAATCACAAACATATTTTACTAATGGCTTAACGGCATAAGCAGGAGTATATGTTTCATCAGAAGCTTTATTTGTTTTCGCTGTTAAATAACCTTTATTTAATGGCATATAACAAATATCTCCTTTTAAATTTTATACGAGACACTAAAACATCAAGCAGAAATTAAAAGTTTCTAATATGTTTTAAGATTTGCTGTATGTGTCTCTCTCAACTTTCTATATATATTATAACATAAAATCTGAAAGATTTCAAATTTTAAGTGGTGCGCCCGCGCGGATTTGAACCGCGGACTCCTTGATTAAAAGTCAAGTGCTCTGCCAACTGAGCTACGAGCGCATATTGGAGTGAGATACCAGATTCGAACTGGCCCCTTCAGCTTGGAAGGCTGACATGCTAGCCGCTAGACACCAATCCCACATTTCTATTTCTCTACCTAACGCAACCTCTTAAAGAGGTGCGCTTTCATAGGCAGACATCTTTCCGTTATACCATTTACAAATCTTTTTTAAATATTTGACTTGTTCTTTTGTGTCACAATAACAATTGAAAACTACTTTCTTACCAACTATCCCAAATAAACAGTCAATATCTTTTTCTTTAATCATATCTCTAATTTTATCAGGTTGAACGTAATATATTTTAGGTAATGCCATTTCTATCTTCCACATAGATATTGGTTTATATTTTGCTTCTACACTTTTTACAATAGCAACACAAAGCAGATTACACATAAAAGTAATTAAACACTTCTCCCAAAGAGGGAAATCAGCTACTGTATAGATAACTAAAATATTATTAAAAGCATTATAAATTGCACAAGATAGCGCGGCCACCCATTTACTGCCATTAACTGTTAATAATTGCCGTGTTGTAGACAAAATAACATTAATAGCAGAAATTATAATAAATAAAAGTAAAATCTTCAATTAAGAACCTCTGGATGATTTAAGAAAAATCCAAAAAAGTATTTTTCATCACTTTTGTCATCACAAAAAAGTTCAAGTTCTGTCCCATAATCTTTAATAAGTTCTGCAATAGCAATATAACGAGAAAGAGTAGATTTTAGATTATAACGGTCTCCTTCAACAGATACCAAATAAACAGAGCGCTTTGCTCTATTTACTGCATTAAGAAAATCGTTAATCTCAATTTCATTTTTAAGTTTCATAACATAACCTCTTTTGTTTTATAAGTAGATATTCCCTGCTTTATTCTCTACTATCTCCCAATAACCGCATTTTATAGAGGTTCTTTTTATCAGTTTCGTCAGCCAGGAGATGGAGCCGGCGGGGAATTCCGAGATCCCGACCCCGCGCTTACAAGGCGCGTGCTCTGCCGCTGAGCTACGCCGGCGTAAAATGAGGGGAATAGTATTCTTCGTCACCCCTCTATGGGCTTAACCTCAATCTTGAGTTCCCTTAGGTACTTTCTCCGGAGCAGGCGTATCTCATACCTACCCTGATATACAGGTGGCGCCGCCGGGAGGATTCGAACCCCCATAGACCTCTCGACCTACTCATGGTTTTCAAGACCAGGCTGTTACCATTACAGTACGGCGGCATTTGGTGAGAATAAAATTAACGGTTATAAAACTTTAACCATTTGACTGGTAAATTGGAACTGAGCCGTTACAGTTTGTATGGCGCCCGCGGCGTGTGCCGACCACGCTCAAGCATTGCTGCTCCTAACGGTTTAGCAAACCGTCCCCTTTGCCAACATTGGGTACACGGGCATATAATTGACAGTTGTAAACAATAGAAAGCCATATAGACCGTCTATTTCAAACTGAGCTGCCGCAGTTTAAGATGATTATAATGTATAAAAGAAAAATACTGCCGATGGTGCGGGCGGCGAGATTTGAACTCGCACGGTCTCTCGACCAAGGGATTTTAAGTCCCTGGTGTCTACCTGCTCCACCACGCCCGCATATTACAAGACTCCATTTCCAGTACAAGCAATAATGGCGCTCATCAAGGGAATTGAACCCTTACGAAAGTTTTGCTGCTAGAGTCTTTTGGTACTGACGGTGAGATTCGGACTCACACTGTCTTGATCCTAAGTCAAGTGCCTCCTGCCAATTGGGCTACGTCAGCATATAAATTAGCCTATTTGCGGTTCCATCCGCGTGGTCTGCTATCCCACACTCCTGCTATCTCG
Source organism: Isotricha sp. YL-2021b (assembly GCA_023805745.1). NCBI lineage: Eukaryota > Ciliophora > Litostomatea > Vestibuliferida > Isotrichidae > Isotricha > Isotricha sp. YL-2021b. The sequence goes on along the minus strand of JAJJKW010001474.1, from coordinate 20,992 downwards.
AAGCTAAATACCCCGTCTGTAATGGAGCGCTAACGCCTTGGTTTAATAAGTTTTACACAGGCTTCCCATCTCTGCAACCACAGATAACTTGGGTCTAACGTTATACGATGTACGAGGGTTCAGGGATTCTTATTCGCTGCACATCTCACATTCCTACGGCTATTTTTTTGGAAAAGTTAATAGCAACTTTTATGGAGGCCCCGGTGAGACTCGAACTCACGACATCATGATTAACAGTCATGCGCTCTTGACCAACTGAGCTACAAGGCCATTTAATAAGACGGCTAAAATATTATATTGTATTTAACCGTCTCTTTCATCTTACATATATATTATATCAAATATTTTTGGAATTTTCAAGTTTTTATTGCCCAAGAATTTCAATACCATCAATATTTATATCGAAATATGGAGCAGACCTATATTTTGATTCATAAAATACACCATTTTCAATTACATTAGTGTCAGGTTCAAAATTTGGGTCATCATCTACATTTGCCATATACTCTGTTAAATGTTCTCCATTAACAGTCCAATTATTTGTGTCAAAAACAAATAAAGTCCCATTTAACATATCAGTTTCTGCTGCTTTAATTGCTTCTGTAGTACCTGCAGCGGCATTTTTACCAATTTCTGCTAATTCAACAGCCCCATTAGCAATAGTACCTGTCCAATCTGTATCAATAGGTTCATTATTTTTCATACAATTAATAATATAAGCCATATAAGGAACCCAATTAATACGAGAAGAAATAATATAAGTATTTGGGCATATACTAACAGTACTACCATTATAAGTCACATTAGGCACTCCAGCATCTTCACATGCACTTGGTGCCCCCATCGAATCTGCATGTTGACTAATTAATTTACATCCATTATTAATTAACATATTAGCTGCTTCTTTCTCAAGTCCTTCATCATACCAAGAACCAGTAAAAACAACTTTCATTGTTGCTGTTGGACATACAGAACGCGCGCCAAGGAAAAATGAAGTATATCCAGAAATAACTTCAGCATAAGGATGCGCGCCAACATAACCAATTACAGCATCATTAGCATCAAACTCCCCAGCGTTAATCATTTCATTTAACTTCATACCTGCCGCAATTCCTGCAAGATAACGACCTTCATAAATAGAAGCAAAAGCATTATGATAATTAGGAAGATTTTCAGTGTGCGCTTTTGTCCCTGTTGCATGACAAAACTGAACTTCTGGATTTTCTTTCGCGGCTTGAATCATATAGTCTTCATGTCCAAATGAATCTGCAAAAATAATTGAGCAACCCATATCCACCAACTGAATTGCAGCTTCATAACAATCTTGACTTTCGGCGATATTAGGTTTATTAATACATTCAACACCAGCTACTTCACAAGCTTCCTTTGCTGCATTAATAAAGTTTAAATCATAAGTAGAAGTTTCACTATGGAGATAAATAAAACCAACCTTCATAGGTGTTTCTACTTCAACTACCTCTGGCTAACTACTCTTACTACATGCGCATAGACTAAATACCATTAAAAGGCATAACATTAGAGAAATAAAACGTCTCATAAAATACTCCTTAAATAATTATTTCACAAGACTCTTTTGAATTATAGAATTGCAGTCTATTTCAATAAAATTGCTGTATGAGTCTTAATGGTGCCGCCCCTGTGAATCGAACACAGAACCTCGCGATTATTGCCGGAAATAACCAGACTTGAACTGATATTATCCCAGCACTGGCCAGGCAGTCTTTCCAGTTAAACGATATTTCCAAGTCGCGGGCTCTAACCAAATTGAGCTAGAGCGGCATAAATTATTTGGCTGTTCTTCAAACTCCATTTAACTCATTCTTCCTAGCATAAGACTCGTGGCCACTGAATCTTAGAATTCAAACCTATGCGCTAACTACGGCATTTGAGCACCAATAAATAAGAGTGTATAACCCAACTTAACTCTATTCGCCTTCCGCGGACCGGCAAGTTTTCGCTTTCAAGCCCCGCAGGGTCTATGCTGGATTAACAGAATGCCATCAAGTGTGCTTAAAAAAGCCTGATGGAAAGTCTCACCTTAATGGGCGGTGAGGCGCCCAAATAATCGGGTGTGCAGTAAGCTAGGCTAACTTCGTTTAACCACGAATGCTTCGCCGCAATCACACGCAGTCTGTCTGGATTTCACTATTTCCTTGATACTGGGACTCAGCTTTTCACCCTGTTGAGTTGGACCTCAATATGTTCCAGATTAAGACTTTATTTTCTTTTCGACTTTTAATCTTATTATTCGCTTCGCTCATAATAAGGCTGTGCTTGTCTACCGATTAATCCAAACTTTTAGAGAGGCGGCAACTCTCCAAGATTTATCGTCTCTTGGCCGACCGTAAGCCCATACGTCTTACACCATTAACTTGCTTGTCCCGCCGCAGCGCGGTCAAGCGAAACCGCTTTGCAAAGTTGGAGGTTATCCCATCTTATCCTATATGCTAACCTACCTTAAACGCACGGGATATACGAACTCTTTGATTTACCTATTGAAACCAGTGAGGTGCATATCAGACACATCTCGAAAGTCAACTCCATGTTTTGATACCGAGGGCCATTGGTGTCTCGACTCGGGAAAGAAAGAGGTACTTAATGCATCTTTTCTCTCTCACTTTCTATATACATTATACTATAGATTTTAAGAAAAATCAAATTTCTTATCTATAATATTTTAAAAATGAAATGGATGGACAGATTGCATAATATTATTATATTGTACTTGACTCATAATAGAATTTTGACATTGACTGAGCCAATAGTCCTGCGCTGCTTGCATATTCATAGCTTGTATTTGATAAAGTTGGCCTCTTATACTACACAAGTGCCCATAATCTAATTGATTTGGTTGAATACAAGTAGATGAAGGCTCAGCCGCACTCTAAGAAACAGACGTCTCAATAGGAGAATCCACTTCTTTTGTAGTATAATTTAAGTAATTAATAACTGGTTCTTCTTCTTCATCAGTCCAAGCCGGAGCTGAAGTTTGTGGCTCCAAAGTAAGTTGAATTTCTTTCTGCTTTTCCTTAGTCTGCTCACATTCTTTCTTAACCTGCGCTTCCAGTTCTGCTATCTCTTCTTCCGCGTGCTTGCGTTTCCTTTCAAGATCTTCCTTGATGAACTTCGTGAGAAGCTTCATGCTTTCATCGCGCGCCTGCTGATATAGAGCAGCCTCGCCTTTGGAGAATTTTTCTTTTACCCATTCTCTATATTTTTGAAAATCTTCACCAGTTTCCCAAAAAAGAGGAATTTGAGTATCATATTTTACATAAACAGGAAAATAATCATCATAACCGTAAGTATCCTCTTCAGTAATTAGCCAATTTTCAGGACTTACTTCATAAAGTTTTAGGAATCTTTCAAAAGAAACTTGAGGTACTTTCTTTACATCAGTATAATTACCCTGTATTCGTATTGACCTATCGAGAAGTTTTGCTCTTTTCGCATCCCACTCTTTTTTATTATGCTTTTTTGTAAGCCATTTGGAAATTTTTCTACCCAATTTCCAACCAATATATATGCTACCTACATAGAGAGCAATTCTAAATATAATTCCAAACATCATTATCCCCTTTAATAAGAATCATAAAAGATAATTTTTGCATCTGGATGCCGCTTATACCAAAACTCCAACATATATAAATCCCAAATCTGTTGAATAAGCCCTTTTCTTGTATACTTATCATACTCCCAATAATCATTATCCCAATGACTTGGATGCACTAGATAATCAATAAGAATACTTCTTATAATTCTTATTTCGCGGGCGCCCATATCAAATTCACAATTATCATCCTTGTAATTTGGATAAGCCGTACGCAGAAACTTATTGCGCGTACCCCACCATTTACGCCAATAACATATATCAACGTAATCATAATCCATATTAAAAGGATAATGAATCCATCGAGGTAGCTGCTCGCGCACTACATCTTTTACTATAATTCCATTATCTAAACCCATAATCATTTCTCCTTTACTTTATGTATATATTATACTATAAAATTAAAGAAAAATCAAATCTTATAATTGCTTTTTACATTCCTCGGCTTTCTTATACATATCACGAATAGCTTCATCAATACTTACAGGACAATTATTATGACTATCAACACCTACATGATACATAAAAGGAATATCATTATAGAAATTAGACTGTTGATGCGTATGCCCATACAGATTTATAGTACACTGTTTAAGGCTTTCTTTCTCAAGATTCGCTGTAAAGGTAGGATAATGAGACATATAGAAATGAAAACCTTTGTATTTGAGATAAATTGCATTAGACTGTTCAACTACATTAGGCAACGTACTATACGCCGCCCAACGCTTATCTGTACAATGGTTACCACGTACTAAATGAAGTTTCCCATTGAGTTTATTAATTAATTCTAAGCCTTCCTCTAATTTATCTGGGCCACCTAATAATAAATCACCAAGAATATATACATCATCATCAGGAGTTACAATTTTATTAAAGTTAGTAATTATTGCATCATTCATTTCTTCAACCGAGTTGAAGCCGCGTGGCTTATAGATGAACTCCCTGTCATGATTAAAATGGAGGTCTGATGTTAGATATATCATTTTAATTCCTCACCCTCATAATAGCAGTATATTTATATGGGTCTTTCGCTGGGTCACTTATACTACTGTACATTCTACGAATTGTCTCTTCTGGCACTCGCGCGCGGCCATTACGAAGTTTATTGTGCTCAAAAATATCTTTCAGTTTTGCATCTATAACTACAGGAATTACATCCACATCTTCCAGCACACAATTCTTACTAAGAGCCTGCAAGAGCTTACGACGAGAACCCCAATTCAAATGAGTAGCATCAGCAATTACATTATCATGACCCCAATCAAGTGCAATTGCAATTTTTTCAACAAACTTATTAAAAACTGCGGTTTCATGACTAAAATACTCTTCATCATCTTTAATCATGGAAAAGCGCACTTCATCACGAGAAATGTAGTCCCAATTAGAATCTTTCATCAACTTATTCTTTGCAAACCAGCTCTTGCCCGAAGCCGGCGCGCCACACATAATCCACAGAGTTTTATTCATCAAATCTTAAATCCTTTCCCCGACATTTAAAACAGTCACCACTGTATGCTACATCACAATACCCGCACTCAAAAGGACAAAATGGCTCTTTCTCTTCATCTGGAATGGCGTCTAACCATTGCTTAAATTCTTCAAATGTCTCGAACATGGTCATAACTCCTATCTATAGTTTTCTCCAACTCGGCATCAAACAACTTACAAACTCGATCGGCCGCGTTTTCCATCTCTTCTCTACTAATCTTCTTCCACTTCCATGCCCAGTTTATATAATCTGCAATTGAATCTAAAGAGCGCTCAGAATATTTGTGATTTTCATGCTGTTTAAGCACGCGGTCAATCTTTTCGTAAACCGTCATTTTATTACTCCTTTTATTTTCTATATATATTATAACATAAAAATAGAGAAAAGTCAAAATACTTTTCTCTATCGTATATTATTCTATTGATTTAATGTTTAAGAAGATACTGCCGGCTTACATTCTTAAAAGAACGCTGACCGTCAAGACTGCGATAAACCCAACCCTCGCGCGGCCCCTCCCCAACAAGACAAGGACCATCAGCATCAAGTTTAAGAGTCTCCATATCATCAGGAAGAATATATGCTTCATCAGCAATAGGAACCCAAGGGATACCAGCATTTTTACAAATTTTTGCTGCTTCAATGCTATTCATTCGTCCAGTATCAGACCGAATAAAATTATAACCGAAGAAACAAATTTCTTTGAATTTATGAGGGTTACCCTGTAAAGAAGGTCCCGCAGTTTCGCCTTGGAGACAAACATAGTCAAGATTATTGTCAATAAGATAAGATTTAAGAAAATCAAAAATCTTATACTTATCCGCCATCATCCAGTATACATTTCCTTCAATATCAGTATGATAATTTTTCTGCGAAGGAGTTAACTGCCGCACATTACGAGAACATACATACTCTTCAAATTTATTCTTTTTAATTCGTTCAAGAATATAAGTTGAACTAGTCCCATCAATTTTTTGAGTTTTAACCCAAGGCTCTTTATCTTTAAGAATAAATGGCATATTTTCAACTCTTTCTTCATCTGAACGTTTTACAAAAGGAAATTTAGTAGGAAATCCACGAGGCTTATCTTTTTTCTTTCCCATAAAGAAGAAACAAAGTTCTCTAAACCAAGTATATTTCCACATTTTTTTAACAAGTTTATTGCTAAAAAATTTCTTATGACGTGCCTTCATAGAAATATATTTGGCATTAGGGTCAATATCCTTAGCTTTACGAGCATTATCTTCATCATCAGCATAAGTTACACCAAGAATTTTGGTAAGAAAACGGGTTTCATCATCTGCGTAATGAACTTTCTCTCCATCATAAACATAAGGAGTTTTGGTTCCATCAAAGATAATTTTCCATCCAAAATCATCCGCATGCATAAGAAGTCCCTGTGAAATACTCTTACACATCTTCTGAGTCTTAATTTTATAATTTCGCTTTTCAAGAAAAGCAAAAGCAGGATTATCAGAAGGTACACAACTATCAATCTCAAAGTAAATACCAGGGCTACCTACATGAAACTGCCCCTTAGGAACAATACAACGCCATCCACCAATACGCGCGCTCTCAACTCGATCATACCCAGGAAGCTCTTCAATTCCATCTACAATCACGACGTAGGCTAACTGACGAATTCCATTTTTATCCAGCATTTCTATCATCCTTTCTTATAAAATTACTATTTAATAATAAATCATCAAGAGTCAAATTATTATAATGAATATATGGAATACGAATGATTATAAAATTATTATCCCAAGCATATTCATTTTTAATTTTATCATGTAATAGTCTTTGTTTATATTTTTCATCCGTATCCCAATTAAAAACTGGTTTAAAATGCTGCTCTCCATCGTATTCAATTAAAATATTATAATCTGGTAAGAAAAAATCAAACCTTGGTTTACCATGTGTATCTGGATAATAAAAATTATTAAAAGTTTTCTAACTAATAAAATTAATATTATTTTTAATTAGTATTTCTCGTATTTTCTATTCACCATGAGATTCTTTAGTACAACCACAGCTTGTTGTACATCCTTGAGTAAGATTTGAAGCATAAATTTCATATTCCTTCCCACAATCACATCGTACCCAATATTTTGAATTTCTATTTACCGTGCCAAGATACTTAATCACTTCTAAATGACCGAATCTTTGGCCTGTTAAATCTTTTAATTGTTTTCGACGATTTTCTTTTGTTATACAACCACAAGATGGAGTATCTCCACGTCTTAAATTTTCAGTAGTAACATAGCAAATATTACCGCAATCACATTTACATTTCCAAGTAACTTTATGTTTTCCATTATAATATTTCTATTTATCTTCTTCTGCATATTCTAAAACCACTAAACGAGTAAATCGCTATCCAACTAAATTTAATGCTTTACCCATATCTATTCCTCCTATTACCTTCTATAATAAAGTAGAATATTTAAGATAAGAGTACATTAAAATAATATTTTACGCAAGTTCGCGTTCTTTCTTTCTATATATATTATACTATAAAATTACTTATTTTTCAATTTCTTTCTTTCTGTTGCTTTATCAATCGTAGAACGATGCAGCGGCGTAACCTCTTTGAGCCGACCGCTCTTTACAAATTGATTAAAGTTTACGGGTGTATAATGAATCACATCACTACATACGCACATATGGCCAGGGCGGTCAAACGAACTCAGATGCGTATGGCCATGAATATTAAAGGCCCAACTAATAGCCAACGGCTCATGAGAAAGAATAATACGTTCTCCAATCATAAGCGGGCCGCCGTAAACTTCTTCAAATACATCTTCGTAATTTGACAAACCGCTATCATGGTTCCCTTTAATAAGAATTTTATGTCCTCTGAGCTTCCGCGCGCACTCAATATCGCCAACATCACCAAGAAGAATCAGATGGTCTTTGCGGCCAACCTTAGAGTTAATTAGTTTAATTTGTTCTTCGGCAGAAGGGCGATTTGGAAATGGCACGCGAAGATCTCCATCTTCATTAAAATGGGTGTCACTGTAAAGCCAAACCGTACCCTCTCTATGCCAATGTTCAAAACATTTATAAAGTCCTTCAATCATTTATAATCACCATTAATATAAGAATAAAAAGTATTAAACCAAAAACAACATAAATTGCAAAAATAGAATGATTATATATTGCTAAAACAGTACCCATCACAATTAAAAATAGGCTAAGCAATAAACTAATATATAACAAAAACTTCATTTTTACTTTCTCCTATAATACTTCGCCCAATGCTGTTCCATTTCTTCTTTCGTCTTATACTCTTCCCAAATATGCCACCATGTATCAGTACGTTCAAAATAATGCCAATGAGGATGCTCCCATTGATGAATAGCCTGAGCTTTAGTCCAACGACTAATCCAATCATGAATATCATATGAATTATAAAATTTTTTATATGACATTCCATCAAGAGGAAGTATATCTTGATAATTTTTCTCACGATATAAATATCCAGAAACTATGCGTTTATTGCGCCGGCGCACACAACGATTTGCAATTTGTTTTATGTCTTTTGGTGTACTTTTGCGACCGTCTGTATAGTATGGATTCTTCTTGTAACTTCTGGACATTTGCATCACCCTTTTTAATTAATAATATTTTCACAAAATGGACATATAAACCCATTATCCCCATTCATCAAATCCATTTTATTCCAACTAATCTGATAAATTGCTCTACCACATTCAGGGCAATAAAAATATCCATCACGCCAATGAACTTTTTGTCCATAATTCATTTCAATAAGATGTCCCATAGCAATCCAAGGTTCAATCACTTAATCTCCCTCCATCCATTATGCTCAATAATTGCACGCATGTTCTGAACACCAACGGGATTCATAGAATGAATATGAAAGAAGTAACCAGTATCAACGATACCCTCGCGCTCAAGCCAGTTCAGAATCTCAATATAGTCGCCACCGTATTTTACAAAATCACCAGCATCATGGTCAAGGTCAATCAGAATAGTATCATCATGCATATTACGCTCATACATGTAAAAAATTGTAGAAATGGCTTGTTGTGTACATTGAACCCAAATCCAATCATCAGAAGGCGGCCGGCGCATGTCATCAATCCAAAGCTTAAACATTTTATTTACCCCTTTCTTTATCTTACATATATATTATACTCTAAATTTATTAAAAAATCAAGTTTAATAAAAAAATAACACTCTCATATAGAGAGTGTTATCCCTTGAAAAGAGGACTTATCCATTAGCGTTGACCATTCGCTAATTGGTGCGAAGCCCGAGACTTGAACTCGGAGTCCCATGCTTGTAAGGCATGTGCGTTCACCAGTTGCGCTAACCTCGCATATACAAGATACATAAATACGGATTTGAACCGCTTCGACCTGTTATTCAGACAAGTTGTGTAACCAAAACACTTTTAAAATTTGCTGTATGTATCTTTAATATTATTTATTTAATTATATAATAGGTAGTGTATATTCTCACAGCTATTTCCACCGCCAGTAGATTTTAGTCTCTACTAGTGAAATAGTTCCCTTAAGTGAGTCTAAATTTTAAAGAAAGGAGGACGAAATACGTGGTTGCGGTCGGACGATTTGAACGTCGTCTCCAGTTTATGAGACTGGTGAGCTACCGTTGCTCCACCACCGCAATATTGGGCAGTTTTACAACTTACCCAGGTTGAGGATTAGCCAATTGGCGTGTCCTCGCTTTGGAGATTCTTTAATACTTTCATAACTATCAATCCTCCAAAGAAATAATTTTCGGTTTACTTTGCTTGTATTTTATTATAGTGAGTTACCAAACCACAAATTTGCCACATATCAACGCCTATTACGCACGCTGCCAGCGGTAGTTTAACCGAAAAATCCAGGCTTTCTTCTCACTACCAAGATATTTTACTTTGCTTGGACAAAGTGGTACACCCGACGGGAATCGAACCCATATCTCGACCTTGAAAGGGTCGCCACCTAGACCTATTAGTAAGACGGGCGCATATTAAAGGTAGTTAAGGTTAGCCTATTTATATGGCGCCGTTAGGTCTTAAACTACCAAATCCTATTTGCGCCCACAGCATGATGAATTTATATAGCAGCTTACATCGCGCTTCCGCTTGTGTCTACTTCTGCACTTTTTCATTTTATTTCGTAACCAAGTAGATCGAAGGAACGAAACGATATGCGACACTTTTCCACGGCTCACTCTTCACTTTTATAGCCGGAATTCTCGCGCACCGAGTTACTGTTGTATCAGGTTGTCTTACGCTTATCACTGCCTGGCTGGGTACTTCCAGCAAGTGTCTATGTAGTTGAGCAGTAGATAGAATCTCTTCTACCATATCTAAGGGCATCAGCTAGTGAATTCTATCCCATTCCACTAGGCAGGAGCCACCACGTGCAGGTTCCCTTTATGCGACTCCCATATGGTGTCCCATGAATGACGCTCAACTCATTCATTATACCCTTTTGACGCAATCTCCGGGCGCCGGTGAACGTTTTTCCGGACTTATGGGACGATTAAATTAACCGAAATGCAGGAACTATGTTGCCATTCCACATGCCCTTGTGTTCTGGCGTCTGGCGTCTCCTGCTCTACCAGCACTTCCCGCCTCAACAGGCACGGAGTCCGCCTAGCATGTAACGCCCTAGGTACACGTTTTGGAAGTTGCCGCTTCCTCACTATTCTCGGCAAAGAATAGAATTGGCAAATTTATATAGCCCTTAACCACTCTCGGCTACGCACTTGATGTACACTCGTGCCAGTAGTTTTTGCGCCTCGGTCGTAACTGTACGCAGGTCTTTATCATCCTTTATGTACGTATTAATAAGGCGGCGCTGTTGATCTTTGGTCGCGCGGCATCACCATCGGATAGGGTCTTATTTTAAGTCATTGCCTCCATACCTGACTGAAGCATTTCATCTTATTAAGCGCACGACTATCTTTTGCGCTACCCGCATCATCGCGGCGGGCCTGCGGCGCTGGCGACCACGGTGGGCATTGCTCCCACGACCACTACAGTGACAGTGTAGTATTCTTCGTTGCTGAACTACGTGGCCAAGATTACGGATTAGCAGCGACTTCGTCCCAACCGAATCTACCCGGCTCGAACTCATACCACCCATCTTCCTCATAACCATCATCATAAGCTTCTTCTTCACTGGCTTCATACGCTCCCGCGCAGAATCGAAGCCAATCCTCATATTCTTCTGGAATAATTTCCTCAACCTGAATCTGGGTATCAAAATCATCAAACATTTTATTTTATCTCCCTTCTTCATCTTACATATATATTATACAATAAATTTAAAGAAAAATCAAATTTTAAATCTCTAAAATTCTTAAAGCTTCTTCAACGTCATCATCAGTCAGACCAGTAGATGGATTTGTCCATATAAGATGATTAATATATTCACCCATATCATCCCAATCATCTATAATAACATAATGCTCAATTGGGTCTTCACGCGGCCGTTCCATATATTCCTTAATCGCGCGCCACCTATCAATTCGATGTTCACCAATGCGGTCAAAAATTTCAATACCAAATTCATTGAGTTTATTGCGAAGCTCAATAAAAGATATATCATTCTTAGTTTCATCTTCTTGATGCCAGCCTTCACGCCAAGTAGAACTCAATACCACTCGCGCGCCACTACGGACAACCAACCTTCTAAGCCGCTTAACAAGATAATCGTCTACAAAGCACCAACCATCAGATGTCATAGTACGAGTATGACGGTTATTTAATACTCCATCAACGCTAAACGTCCAAGAAAATAACTTTCATGGACCGCATCACCTCACTTTCTTAAAGTCTTGCCTATTATAAGACCCCTTACCTTTCTTATTTTTTATTTGCGAGCCGCGCTTACGAAAAGCCAAAAATTCTTGAAGCTCTTCACCACTTTTCTTAAAGATTTCTTTATTCATTATAGATACAACTCCTCAAAATTTATTACTTTTGCAAGTTCATTTGCTCGTGCATTAAGCATATTGAGAAAATCCTTATTGGGTTCTTTCCAAATGGCAACAGGGTACTTATGTCCCTTGCCATATAGAGTGGCTCCATTCTGTCTACAATATCTTAACCACTGAGGCCAGCTAAGCCCACTAACCCTACATGCAAGAAGTGCAAAACTCCCATTAATAGACTTATCCATATCAGCGCCAAGCCATTCTTTATGAACAGGGCAAATTGTCCAGCCATTATTACTGCTTTCACGAAATACAAAATAAGACTTCATACAAGCATTTCTCCCCAAAGTTGCTTAATTTCTTTTTCTTCTTCTGGAGTCAAACAAGTAATATCATACCAAGGCGGCAATCTATCTGCGATTTCTTCAATAGGTGGAAGTTCAATATCAACAGCTTCAACTTTTTGCTCACTTTTATAGCCGTCAATAATATACTTTTTTACAGTAGAAGCACTCCAGCCTGTAGCCTTGGCCGCGCCACTATAAGTGCCACAGGCCAGATATGCTTCATTCATCGCGATTATATCATTTTGAGTTACTCGCTTCATTCAACATCATCCCAATCATCAGTAGTATATTTATGACTCTGGAGTTTCTTCGCGCGCCGTTCCTTTTCGCGATTCTTACGATCTTCTTCCTCACGAGCGCTTTCCTGCCACTCATATTCCCATTCCATATATGAACGATTCTTATCTCGCTTTGCCATTTTTATACTCCTCTAAAAGATTTAGATAAATATTTGTTTTCATAATACTAATAAGTTCATCATCATCGTAAAACAGATTGGGCGCGAAAGCCGTTAGTAATTCCCCAAAGCTTTTATCTGGATATGATTCCCACATACGTCCAAACTCATTTAGAACTCGTGTAATATATTTCTTATCTCTCATTTTGTTATTTCCTTTTCAACTTTCTATATATATTATACAATAAATTTTATGAAAAGTCAAAATTAGGACTCTTTTTTATCCACCAATCGAGTTCTCCCGTTTCATCATAACACTTCCAGCGCGCAGCCACATCATCAAGCTTTTCTATATCATTAAAAAACATTTCTACGTGCGGCCGCTCCATACGGTCAGCATGATAATGACCAAACAGCCAATATTTCCATTTGCACTGATCTTTCAGTTTATCCATCCAAAGTTCCATCGAACTATCAACAGAAGATTGGTCAACTCCGCTAAGAAACATATCAACTGGCCGCCATGAATATGGACAAGTATGAGAGAAAATAAAATCAAAATCTTGATTCTTAAATAAATAAGAGCAAGCTTCCATCTCTTCTGTACTTAATTGCTCATCTGAAAACCATCCAGTTTTCTTTGGATTATTATAACCGTAATCTGTTTTATTATGAATACCAAACCGCGCGAGACGATACCATTTATCTACAGAATAAGCGCCACCAATAATACCACAAATATAACCATTAATAGTATAAATACCATAATCTTTAAAATAACGAATGTTAGGGTAATCTTCTTCCATCCATACCATTCCGTCTACTTCAGGGTCATATTTATACTCCATATTTCCAAGACCTTGCGGCCGCGCTTCATGGTTCCCTCTTACACAATAAAAAATAAAATTTGGATAATTTGTACTTAATTCTTTTTTCTTTTTATCATCAGTTTTATTGAGAAAAAAGTTAACGCCAAAATCACCTAATACAATTATTCCAATAGTTTCTTGCGTATTAAATTCTGGGAGATTTTTAAAACGAGTAAATACTCCATGACAGTCTCCAGTAACATAAAACTTATTTATCATAATTCTCTAACTCCAAATCTTTTAAAGTAATATTATCTCTTTTTTCATAAGAAATTCTTATTAATTTAATATTATGCTCTTCACAATATTTATTTTTTAAATTATCTTTATACTAACGTTCTTGTAAAGATTCTGTACTATTCCACGGAGTATATTCATTATTATGCTGCCGTCCATCAAATTCAACTAATTCAATTAACTAATTATCACCATTTAAAATAGCAAAATCAAATCGTAATTTTTTAATTAATTTTAAATCATTAAAACTATACTCTTTTATATAATTAATATTATGTTGTTTTAATAAATTTTCAATATTCTATTCGCCAATAGAGCGATTGGCACAACCACAACTAGTAGTATGTAACCTAGTTAAATTACAACCAAAGACAGAAATTTTATTCCCACATTCACATTGGCAAATCCATTTATGTTTCCATCCATTATTTTTATTTGCCTAATAAGAATCATCATGAGCAATGACAGTTAATTTTCCAAAAGTTTTACCTACCAAATTCTAAACCTAAGCATGGCATTTACCACATGACATATTGCGATTTGTTCGTTCTCCAGAACGCAAATTACTACTATTTACACTAATTAAATTCCCACAATCACACTAACAAATCCAATAAATATTGTGTCCAGCACCTCGTGGTTTTGCTTCATCAATATATAATGGCTACAGCATACCAATCTTAACCTTTGTAAAATCTCTAATATTTTTGCCCATTATTTTTGCTCCTTTGTAGAAAGAATATACATTACTTCATCAAGTGTACAGTATTTTATACGCACGCCAAATGAACCATATTCATAAACTCGATACAAATCGGTGTCATGAAATTTAATTGTTTGTATAAATGTCATAATCTTTCTCCTTTCATTTCTATTTATATTATATCAAAAAATTTCTTCTGTTTCAAATTTAAAGGAGAGGTTATCCTCTCCTTTAATCATCTAATAAAGTAGCCAATTCAGCTACTTCGCCACGTTCTGTTTTTGGTAAATATACATATCCAAATAATTTATTACCACTTAGTTTGTCTATCATTTTAATTATACCGTTATCTTTCTCATATACTTTATGGTCTACTTGATGAGTATCAGAATTAAGCCATAATTCACTTCCTTCACCGACACGGCTAATAATTAGTTTTGCAATTTCAGTAGTAATATTTTGTGCTTCACAAACATAAATTAAACTATTTTCAAAGCTACGTCCGCGAATATGAAGCAAAGGAACCATTTCAACTAATCCTTCTTCAATTAATCTCTCTACACCTTCACGGCCGCCTACTTTATCATATAGTGGAGCCAAAGTCCATTCAAGTTTCTCTTCAAGACTGCCTTTTAAATATCCAATATCAGGCACATTAGCAACAGTTACGTTTGGCCGCACATATACAATTTTATTAAACATCCCGCTTTCAATATATTCAAGCGCCTAATTTAGCATAAGGAAATCTTTACCAGAACCATATACACCACGCACTAATTTTACTTTTGAAATACGATTTTGAAGTAAATCTAAGGCTAAAACCTATTGGTCATTTCTTGGCTTTATTGATTTTGAATATTTATTATTAATAGTTGGAAATAGTACCTTTCTAAATTTTCCATCTTGATAGCAATATTTATCAACTACTTTCCCATCCATATCACTAATTAATAAATACTCATTTTCTATAAATTTCCCTGCTAAAGAATTTGGATCTGTATAAAAATCTGATAAATCATTATCTGTATAAATAAATTCTTT
This sequence comes from Isotricha sp. YL-2021b, assembly GCA_023805745.1. Taxonomy (NCBI): domain Eukaryota; phylum Ciliophora; class Litostomatea; order Vestibuliferida; family Isotrichidae; genus Isotricha; species Isotricha sp. YL-2021b. The sequence continues at coordinate 5,363 of JAJJKW010001474.1, read as the reverse complement.
ATATCCAGTATACACAATTTCCACCCCTCATAATAAAGCATTAATATCAGTTATAATTTCATCAACCAAACCTTTTTCTAATGCTTGAGGTGCGCGTACATACCAATCCTTCTTAATATGCTCTTCAACTTCTTCTTTAGTATAATTAGAGCGCTCAATAATAAAGTTTACCATCTTTTCAACTTCTTTTCTATAATCATCAATAGAGTTCATTATATTTTCAAAATCGCCACTAAGCGCAGCACTTCCTTTGTGCAAAATAAAATAGCTTGACTTTAATGCCAAACGCATATGACAACTTAAATAAATAAGAGAAGCTGCACTTGCTACAAGACCAATAGCAATACCAATTACAGGAGTTTTAGATAACTCAATAACACTACAAATCGCGGCCTATGCATCTAAATCGCCGCCAGGACTATCAAACATTAAACGAATTGGTTTACGTTCCATTTCTGGAATATCTTTATCTTCTCTATTCCATTTCATAATATAATGTACAATTTCATAAGTAAGTTCACCAGTGATTTCATCATTAATCCAAATAATACGATTTTTTAAATCTCTATAATATTTAATACTATAAGTATTTGGAAGCTTTGTATCAAATAGATCTTCTGGCAAATCAAATACAAATTCGGTATCATTCATAATAAATGTACCTCCTAATTTTATTTATCAAAATTTTTGACATAATTAAGTAGATAAGATATTATATAAATGCAAATTATTAATAGGTTACATTATTTTTATATAGTAAACAAAAATTTTAACCTACTTATTAATATAAGAAGGTGATTCTATGTTAAACTTAAATAGTGAAAAAACGATGGATAAAATTCTTATTATAATGTATTGGACATTAATAGTATTTACCATCACAATGATATTAATTTATATTTTTACAGGTGGAACACCCGATACTTTAATTATTTCTTTTTTTACCGCTTTTACTGGTGAATGCGGTTTTATGGGATGGATTAAAACATCTAAAGAAAATAATAAAATGCGCGCTTATTAGTTAGAAGATGAAAAACGGCAAAGAGAATTAATGAAAGAAATGAATAATCAATAAGGAGGTTCTCTTATGGAACATTTTAATTTTTGTATTCAAGCTATTATTTCTATTCTTAGTGGTATTGCTGTACTTGTTCCTTTAATGGCTAAGTTAATTGACTATGTAAAAACCAGCACAAAAGAAAAGAATTGGAACCAAATGTTAAAACTTGTCATGAATCTGATGGCCGAAGCTGAAAATAAATTCGATGAAGGCGCAGATAAAAAAGAATGGGTCATGGGCGAATTAAAAGCTATGGCCGGCACTTTAAATTATGACATTGACTGGAATGTTGTAAGTGACATGATTGACAAGATTTGCGACGTTTCAAAAGAAATAAATGTAGATTAAGGTGGTATTATGACCTTACAAGAAGCAGTAAATAAATTATTAGATACCGCACGTAGAGAATTAAACTACCATGAAGGTTATAATAATTATATAAAATATGCTCAAAATAACTGGGACAATCAATTTTATGGCTGGGAATTACAAAATTAGCCTTGGTGTGATGTATTTGTTGATTGGTGTTTTTGTGAAACCTTTGGTTTATAGACTGGCGCGGCCATGACATACCAAACCGTTGGTAGCGGTTCGGCTTTATGTAGTGCAAGTGCTTCATTTTATGAGAAAAATAATGCATTTTATAATTACCCTCAACCTGGAGACCAAGTTTTCTTCTTTAGTAGTGGAGATATAAATCACACCGGATTAGTTGAAAGTGTTATCGGCTCTGGAGCAAATTGGACTAGTTTTACTACTATTGAAGGTAATTCAAATGACCAAGTTGCCCGCAGAACATATAATCGTGGTAATAATAAAGTTGCTGGTTTTGGTAGACCGAAATGGAGTTTAGTTGCTCAAGGCGGAACTATTCAGAATCCGCCAGCCCAACAACAAAAAAATAAAAATCAGCCTACTATAACTACTCCAACACCATCTCAGAAATACCAACCACATATTTATAATATAAAAATAAATCTTCTTAAAAAAGAAGATTATGGCCCACAAGTAAGTAGTATGCAAGCATTATTAAATGCAAAAGGTTTTAAATGTAAAGTAAATGGTAAATTTGATAATAATACCTTTAATGTTCTAAAAGATTTCTAGACAAAAGCTGGTATTGAAGTAGATGGAGAATTTGGCCAAGAAGCTTTTACAGCTTTATGGAATTATTCATAATAAAGGGGATAAGTGATTAAAACCACTTATCCTTTTTCTTTTTTGTTTCCATCCAAAGTAGAACATCTTTCGCGCGCGTAGCTCCAACATAATTTACTCTACATGTTTCATCGCCACCCCAATTTTTTGGTTCCCAAGCAGCAACATAAGGAAACTCTAATCCCTTTGCACTCCAATAAGTTAAAACTTTTACAGCATTTGAGTTCATTAATTCTTCAAGTTTTGATTTATCAACTTCCCCCTGTTTAAAAGTTACAGATGGGATGCCAATTTTTTCAAATTTATGCTGCAAATCAGCAATAATACCATTTGTTGTACATAAAACTGCCCAATCTCTAAACTCTCCCTTACGCTGTATCCAACCTTTTAAATTATCAAAAGTAGCATCTCCTTCCCATACCATACCGCCATGCCGTATAGCAATAGAGTCATCAGTCATACAACTTTTTTGAAGGATTTTTTTAGCATATCTAAGAATATTTTCACCATTACGATAGTTTTCATTAAGGCTATATACCTTTACATTTGAATCTCTCATTAAATTTTCAAAAAGGTCTGGGTCACACCCTTTAAAAGAGTAAATACTTTGACGTAAATCGCCCACAATAAAAAAGGTTTCTGGTTGAATCATCTCAAAAATAAACTTACATTCTGCTGGAGATGTATCTTGAGCCTCATCAAGTAAAATATGCTTTATATGTTTAACACAAGATGGATTATCTTCAATACGCTCAAAAAACATATCAAATTCTTTATCTTCAATTAAATCACTTGTATCAATTCCATTTGAAAGTAAAAAATAATTTGCAAGTCCATGAATTGTACCAATATAAATTCCATTTTTATAATCACTAGCAAGACGGTCTCGAAGTTCTTGCGCAGCTAAATTGGTAAAAGTAATAACAGCTATATCTGATGGATTTATACCATCACGCAACATTTTACGAACACGTTCAGTAAGTACCGCCGTTTTACCTGCCGCGGCCGCCGCATGAACTACAATGCACGGTTCTGACGCATTAACAATTTTTTCTTGTAATTTACTAAGTTTCATGTCTTACCTTCCTTATAATTCCTTTTAATCTTTCTTTAATGCTTTCAATCCAATCTATAAAACGCCGCCTTAATAATGAATCATCATAAAATCTAAAGATTACCTAATCACCTACTTTATAAATATAAAATGGGTAATCTATCACAAATTTGTGTGGTTCAATAAATACTAAATCATCATCATTAAATTTAGATAAAGCTTCTTTTACTTGCTTTACTGTATTCCATCTAGGATGCGGCATATCATTATTTTCTTCAAATAATAATACCTATTCTGGTTCAATATATACCATTACTTACTCCCTTCTTTCATATTAAGCTACTACTTTGTTCCATAAAGGTCTATATAAAATGCTTCTCTTGAGGATAAATTTTCTTTATCTACTTCTTCTATTATTTCAAAAGTATAATTCCAAAGCCCGTCTTGCGCCAGGCGATTATGCAATGTTGCTCTCGCTGCCCCTTCAAGACCAATTGCAGTTTTACAATGATTTTGCCAACGCGTAGATATATCGGTTGTTTTTCCTATATAGGCTTCTCCAGTCTCTTTATTTGTGATTTTATAAATGCCACTAACTTTTCGGCCGCCTGTTATTCGTTTAATCATCTCTTGGCATGGCCGCCGTATAAATAACTCCCAAATGAGCTTAGGTATTACATCGCGATTATGAAGTTTTAAGTCCATTGACTATAGAAGTTCTATATCTTCTTGGTCATTTTTTGATATTTGAATAGAATAAAAATCTTCTTTTTCTTTTAATTCTTTTTCACGAAGTATAGCTTCATTTATTGAGTCTTGACGAGTTTTAAAATCATTAAACTATGACTGTAATAATGCAATTTCTGTCTATAATTCTTCTTTCTTTTGTTTATAGATAGTTTCTGCCTATACATTTAATCTATTAAAATAAAGATTGATAGCTTCTTGTCTTTTTTCTTTTTCCTATTCAAATTTAATTTCTTCAAACTCTTTCTTGCGTTGAAGCTCAGCATTTAATCGCCCTTCTTCTGACTTCAATAATCTATCTGTATTTTCTTTTGCCTCTTGCGCGCGTTCCTATTCAAGTTCACGCTATTTTTTTAATTCACCTATATCATCTTCTAATTCGCTTCGACAATGAAGTAAATGATTATATTCTTCTTCCTATTCTTTTGTTAACTATTTTATATATTCTATATGCTATGCCGCGGCTTTCTAAATTGTGAGTTTTTTATTTTTTAAACCATCACAAATAAAAAGAATACCAATAATAAAAACTACAGCTGCCAATATCATTAGCATATAATTAATTAAAAATTCCATTACTCCTTTCACTCCAAAAAAAATATACATAGATTTTTATTCTATGTATATTATATCATATATTTATTTAATTGTCAACTTTTAACTCAGTTTCATCTTCAACTATTTCCCAATGCATTACTTCTTTATATAAAGCATCAATCCAAGTATTACCACCCATATCATGATAATCTTTATATAATTTTATAAAAGCCTTTTTATCACAATCAAGGATTTTTTTAAATGGACGATACTTATAATAAAGTCTATTCATATTATACCGCATTAAATCCATTTGAGAAACATTTAATAAATCAACTGATTTTTGAATTTTATCAAAACTATGCTACTAATCAAGAACCAAACCTTTTATTTCTTCAAGAGAATCAATAATATTTTCATGGCTATCATTTACCATTTCTGGTAATTTTTTCTCCAAAACTTCTTCTATATGTTTTTCTTCTGCTGTTTGAGCACGACCATGGAGGTCATCTACTGGTTTTTTTATAAAACCATAAATGTTTTTTACTGCAATAATAACTGCACTTACGAGAATTATTATATTGCAGACCTCCTATAGATTTATATTTTCAAACATTTTTATGGCCTCCACATAAAAATTAGGGCTAATTGCCCTTTAAATATTCACGATATATACGGTCATTATGCCATTTATCTTTTACCAAAAATTTTTGTTGTAATATATCTGCAAATGTTTTTATATTCTAAAATTCCCATTCAGGGATACGATATAATTTTATATTATGTGAAAGCGCGAAGCTATTTTTT